>BQNB010034955.1:8013-51226 GCA_026074375.1 Tanacetum coccineum
CCAAATTTAAAATCTCTAATAAAAAGATCCGCGAAAGCTTAGTCCAAAAAGTTAAGGAACAAGTTAGAGCTCAACACGCTCGATCGAGTCAAAATTTATTCTTATTCTACCCAGTAGAAAAGTCAAACTTATGACAAAATACTTATTTTGTTTTTGAAAATTTTTTAAATTTTTTCATTTTTTTTGGTATTTTGGTGGTAAAAACGGGATTACGCGAAAACAACGGCTGCAGGCAAAATCAAATCGATAGATCCCCCCATACGAGAACTGAACATTGTCCTCAATGTTTTACGAAGGGTCTCTACGTAAATCTAAAGCCGTTTATTAGGTATGCTAAAAGATAAACGTTAGTCGATAAGATTTGGATATTGGATTTCCAAAATGAAGCTGAGGATCTGAAGCTCGAGTGAACGAAGGAAAAAACCATGAGCACGAGAGGCTTCAAAATCCGGGCAATCCTGGACATACAACAAAACACAAAACACAGAAAATAGAAGAGGTGAGCTCTCTCACAACACACTTATTCATTACTACTATATAATTATATAAGGATAATCATGGGTTGCCACTCACAAAGCGCTTATTTTTGTTAACCGAGTCTTGAGCCTGACTCGATCCCCCATACTTGAGCTGGTCAAGGGGGATATAAATGGAGAAACGGAACATCCAAGATAGTAATGTCCCCTCCAGAAATCATCATCGAGCTTTCAAAAATGAGCTGGAAAGCTTTAAAGCCCCGATGAGATAAGAGATGAGGTGATTTCTCCTCACCTGCAGCAAGAATACCAGGATTTACAACTTTGTCCTCATTTTCAGATGAAAATGGAAGCAAAGTGTCAATCACTGGAAAAGGAGGATCACGGAGGAATGAGATAGAAAATTTATCCGGTGATAGAAATCTCTTGGATTGGACTCCAATGAATATCCCTGGATCGAAAATCTTGTTTCTAGTTCCGAAAGGAAAAGAAACTACAAGGTTGGATTCAAGGGAATCACTAGAAAGAGTGAAATCTGAATCTAGATGAAGGGTGGGATGGGTGGGTAAAACATTCGGCACATGAACTCTTGGTTCCCGTGTTGGATTATCAAAAATATCCTCCACCACTACTCGTCTCTTTCGTATGATCGTCAAGAAAATTAAAAGTCTCGAATTGGGGTAAAGAATTATCAAAAGTGTTGGTCTCTTCCAAGAAAAAGTTAGAAGATGTGGAGGGAGACTTAGTTACAAAATCAGAAGATGGAGTGGGATTATCTTTTAATGCTTCGATCTTAGCAATAAGAAGATTGACCTTCAACAATTTTTCACGAAGAATATCGTCCTTGATTGTAAGAAGAATATCGGTATCAATCTCTCCATCTTCTTGGACAACATTCCCTACTACCTCTAAGCTGACGAGCACAAGATCGGGAGGCAATGCATCGACATAATCGATGTCTTCACTGTAGGGAGAATCGTCATCACTCGAAGAATAATCATTGTTGGAATCGATGACAGTTTCAGAATCATCTTTAAGAGTTTCCGGAGGGCAAGGAAAAGAGTTATCATACATCAAATTTTTGATAAAATGGATATCTCCCTTCGGATCAAAGTCGGCTTCAACAATTCCCGGTGGAATTGGAGCGATAAGAGCGAGTTCACCGGTGAACTCCTCGAGAAGGAAATCAATCTTAGGAGAAGATATCACGTTATCACGATTAAGCACGGATTTAATTAGACTAGATTCGGCATTAAAATGATCATTACCATTTCCCGGTGGAATTGAAATGATATCATCTAACACCTCATCCTTTTTCAGAGAAGAATCATCACAAACGGGCAAATCATATTCACTTTCGGATATACCATCGGACTCACTTGGGGTATGGACAAGGTCCTCAACACTAGACTTTATTAATTCGTCCGATTCTGTTGCCGGAATAGTGTCGAGATGCTTATCCTCCATTATAAGAGAGTCCGATTTTGGTAAATCGGGTGTGATTGCGGAGGAGAATTTCTTGAAATATTCTTGTGTAGCAAAAGAATATTCGTCTTCATCATCATCATCAATAAAATTAAACTGTTGCGAAGTTCTAACATAAGCTGCCTGCTCTTGTTGCAGAAGCTCTTTCTCCTTTTTCCTAATTTCAATACTCATTCCATTGAAATTTTGTTTAAGCTCATCAATCTTAATTTCACATTCCCTTCTATACTGAATATCAATCTTCTCATTACGATAATCCTTAATTTGAATTTCATTAATTAAACTTTTCATTTCATCTAAATACTGCTGCTTCAGATCCTCCATATCTTGGATATTCATTTCTTGAGAAGGTAATTGATCGATATTAGCCGCCGGCTGTCGTTTACGAAATTCTTCAAACATAGATTGCAAACTATCAATGATTTCTTTATTGAGGGATCTATCGATGGAATACTGCGGGGGTTGAATTTGGTTAAAACCAAAAGAATTAGAATCATAGCATGGATTAGATTCGTAATAATTTTGATTCATCGGTTGACATTGAAAAGTCTCATGCGGGCCCCCACAGCGGGTACAACAAATATATTGTTGTTGAAAACTTTGAAGATTTTGTAGGAAATTAAAGTCTTGATTGTAACACGGTTCCGGATTATAGATAAACGAAACTTGATGTGGACAATCGTAACCATAATGAGCATCGTTCCCACAAAACTCACAAGAATACGTCGGGGGTTGTGGAGGTGGGTTAGGAGAATCATCCACAAAATTAAGATTGGAATCATAAGTGAATGAATTTTCATCTCCAGAATAGCATGTCGGATGAAAACTTGGCAAAGTTTGTGGGAGCTCATCACCGGTTTGATTGAATAACTTAAACCAATAATCAACTTGCTTCACGGTAGCTCTCTAAAAGAAAAACGCACAAAGGAGCGGAGGAGCGGGAAAGCGCGAAGCTATTAAAAACCTTTGCCTTTCGGGTCGTAGTTCCTTGGAACAACCCTCCTTATACCCCTTTTATAGTTTGTTAATCTCTTAAAGGTGAGCCGTACCTCGCAAGTGACACAAAGGCAAGTTTTAAATCTTTGATTCGGGAACTTATTATGATAATGCTCAAGCTGAGATCATTATATTGATGATGGTTTTTATTATTTAAAGATAATGTTTTTATGTTTTTGATTTTTTTTCTTGTTTTTGTATACTAATAAAAGAAAATGAAAAATATTTTTGTATTTTTATATTTTTATAAAGAAAATAACTTCACGAGGAAGGATCTTCAAAGCAATAATTGTCAAAAATCGGAACGACAATCGCTTACACTCCTCCACGGCAGCGGCGCCAAAATGATATCCACATTTTTAGGGGTAATTATATATCAAATAGTAGTATAATATTAATCAAATATAAAATCCCCGCAAGTCAACATAGTCAATCCTTTAGGAGAAAGGTCAACGAACTTACGGGTGTGATATAAATGATTTCGGGCAAGTGATCACCCGGGTCGTTCTCCCAACGAGGAATCCAATGGAAAGTCGAGAGTTGGTTTGATATTTGATGTTTGAATATAATAGGCTTTGATTGGGTTTTCTTATTCTACAGGAAAAACAAGTAAGGCAAACTAAAAACGTAAGTGATTAAAGCTTAAAAACACGAAGAAACGTTAACGGAATTCAATCTCGTTCTTTAAAAAATAAAAATCTAAAATTTTAACCCTATGAAAAAAAATCTAATTTTCTACAGTCCTATTTGATAAAAGAAATTTTTTTAAAAAAGAATTAGATTTTTTTTACTTTTATTTAATTTAATATGAATTAAAAACGGTTTTAATGAAATTAAATGATTAAAAATACTAAACTCATTTGGAAAAATCTGAAAAAATGCACAAAAATCCTAAATGCTATGAAGATCCTAGGAAAAATAAAATGAAGAAAACAGCTTATTGCAATAAGCCTGGAAAAAGCCAAAAATGGCTTATAACTAAAAGGGACAAAAAGGTGATAAAACAATAATGTGTGCAAGTTAAAACGCAAAAGACCCAAGGGCACGTTTGGTAGCAGAGAGTGGTGTTAAAGTGTTGGCTTGAGAGGGTAGAGGTCAGGGGTTCGAGCCCTGCTCACCCTTGACCTCCCATTTCCCAAGTGTTTTATTTTTGAACATTTTTTTTACAAACTTAAACTTAAGCTGGAAATAAACAATTTTTAAAAATACAACCTTTTTTAAAACTAAAAATAAGCCAGAAATAAGCTAATTAAAACTGACAGATTGCCTTTTTTACTCTAAGTGACTTAGGCTTAACTTTTTGGCTTTTTAAACATAACAAGCAAATAAGAAAAGGAAAATAAGCTTAAACAGATAAAGTCCTAGTCCTAATAAGCATGTACAAACAAAAATAAGCAGACAAGATAAGCTAAATTAAGCAAGAAATGACAGAATCACTAAAGGGCTTTTCTACTAAAAAATTTAAGCTAAAAATGCAAATAAGCTCAAATAAGCTAAAAAAGCTAAACTCAAACCAAATAAGCTAAAATGGATAATCCTAAGTATTTAATAAGCATATCTAAGCAAAACCTAAACTAAATAAGCCACAAAATAAGTAGAACTCTAAAAAGCACTTTAACACTTAAAATCTAAGCCATTTGAGCAAATAAGCTCAAAAGAGCTTATAACTTAGCAAATAAGCTACTAACTTAATCTATCTAACCTAATTATCAAAAGCAAACCATAAATAAGCAAAATTGATAAGCAGAAACTTCAAAATAAGCAAATAAGCATGACAGTGGCATTTTTATAAATAAAGACAATCCAAACCTTGACTTTTGAGCTTAATTTTGAAGGGCTTAATAGAACATTATGGCTTAGTGGCTTATACCACTGAAAAGCTTAAACTATAAGCTACAATAATCAATATTCAAAAAGTATTTTGAAACACATTTAAGACATAAAAAAAGACTAATGAAAAAGGCTATAAATTGACCCATACAAGTATGTAAGAAACTGTTTTAACCCATTTGCCTTTAAACAATAAAACAGTACTTAAAACCTTTTGACCAGGTTATAAACATAAATTAGACAGTATTTTGAACATAAAAACACAAAACTTAAGCCTTAAAACTCAAAATCAAAGAATTGCACACACAAACTTAAGTATGACCACATATTTAATCATATGCATATAAAAACTTAAAAACTTTCAAAACCTTGGTTAAAACTTGACTAAACATGATTGGAAACTTATAAATGATGAATTGAAGTTGGGTTTATAAACTTTGAATGACCAAAACACTTTTTAGAGCAAAAACAGTTTCTATCCAAACACCCCTTTAAAATCTAAAATTGCATTTTAACTTAAAAACAGGTTATGACAATCACAAAACAAGATCAAATAAGCATAATTAACATCTAAAGGGCATTAAAAACACAGATTAAGCATACATTAAGAAAACTATAAATAAATGCATAAAAATCACTTAAAAATGAAAGAGATGAAACTTACAAAGGTCCAAAGCCTTTGGTATGGAACTTAAGCTTCCAAAACAGATTATAACTAACCTAAAGCTTCCCAAGAAGCACTAAACCAAGGCCATCCATGATTTACCTTGCTCCAAAATGATACTTGAACAAATTTTTGATGGAACAGTAACAAACTCAATAAGCTATAGATTGAGCTTAAATAAGTTGAACAAATGTAATAAGCTTAGAAAAGCTTATGGAAGTGACTTGCAAAATAGATTTTAGGACTTTAGAACATAAGAGTAACAAAACGGAATTTGCTTAACATTAAACTTTGAAATTTTCATTAAACATTAAAAAGGATTACAAGACTTTTAAAAGTAAATTGACAGAATTTTAAATGACAAAGAATTAAAAATGAGTTACTCTACTCCCCTTAAACTGTGAACATAAGCTAAGTATTTATAGTCGAATACTTGAACTCTTTTGGTCTTCAAACTTGTGCTAGTTGTGTTAGTTGTGAGAGAGCTTCAAAAGTCTTCATCCAGCCCTTGAATCATCTTGTTCTCCAAGTAAAATGATCATAGCCGTTGAAATTTGGTCTTCATTAATCCACCAATGGGGAAACAATGGATTGCCAACATGGCTTTAGGGATTTGTGAAGTGGGGTGAGGTTGGAGAGTGAAGGTTTTGGAGTGGGGTGAGTGTTGCAGTCGAGGTGAAAGGGGTGGTTGAATGGTGTTGGCGAGAAAGGGTCTTTGGGAGAGATATACAGTGTTAGGGGTAAAAAGGACTAACGAGGTTAGGGGAAAGTTGGGTTGAGGGACTAATTTTGTAAGGTTTAAAGAAGTAAGGACTAACAGTGTTAGTCCTAAGGGATTAACAGCAAAAAGGTATAAAGGGTTATGGAGTAACAGGCTGTTATCTTGATTCGGGCTTTTATATTTGGGCCAGGTTTATTTAAAAGGGAGTTGGGCCTTATTTGCTTTGGTAGATTTGGCTAATAAGCCCAAGTGGTATCAAGGCTTGTATAAGCCCTTGTTTAAATAGCTTAATGGGCTAATCCGGCCCATTAGATGGGTGTGCAGGTTGGCCTATTAAGTATTTCTTCGGTTTTGGCTTTGACTTTGACTTTGTCGGGGTTGACTTTGACTTTTTTTTGGTTGACTTTTGACTTTTTTTCGCTTGACTTTTGACTTTTTTCGCTCTTTCCGTTCTCGTGCTCAGTTTTGTTCGTAAAGGCTTGGTTTTTGTCCTTTTCTGAATATCCGTTACCTGCACAACACAAATAGCAAAACAAGCATATATTTGGCATTTTATGTCCGTTTTTGGTCATTTAGGCTCGTTTTTAAAGGTAAAAGGTATGTGTAATTAAGCACATACCAAAATCCCCCATACTAAACTATTGTCGTGTCCTCACGCAATGCTATAAGTAAACACTTAAGAAAACCAAGAATCTCAATCCCCCTCGACTAATTACCTCGAAAAGTAGCTAAGTGTTCATCGAGGGGAATTAAAGAATCAATAGTTTAGAAAAGCCCCATTTTTACCATTTTACACTTATTCTCATACATATTTTTGTATTTTTCCTTTTTCTCATTTTTTTGTACTTTTCATGCTTTTCTTTTTAGCAACTAACTAGAACGTTTGACTTTCATTATTTTTATATCTTTTAGGGTCATAGAACAAGAACATTTCAATTCTAAAATGCTCAAAAAGATAAATTCATCGTCCCCGACTTTTCATTCGTCCCAAACCAAGCTTAAAAACTTGGTGGGGGGAGGGGGGGGGGGGGGGTTGGGGGGATGGGGGGGGGGGGGGGGGTGGGGGGGGGGGGGGGTGGGGAGTATGGGTGGAATTTGGGGGGGGGGTTGGGGGGGGTGGGGGGGGGGTGGGGGGGGGGGGGGGGGGGTGAGGGTTGGGGGGGTGGGGGTGGGGGGGGGGGGGGGGGGGGGGGTGGGGGGGGGGGGGTGCGGGGGGGGGGGGGGGGGGGGTGTGGGGGGGGGGGGGTTTGTGGGGGGGGGTGTTGGGGGGTGGTGGGGGTAGTTGGGGGTTATGTTTGGTGTGGGGGGGGGGGTGTAGGGGGGGGGGTGTTGTAGGGTTGGGTGGGGTTGGTTGTTGTGGGGGGTGGGGGGGGATGAGAAGGGGGGGGGGTGGGTGGGGTGGGGGGTATGGGTGTTGTGTATTAAAGGGGATATATAGTTGGGGGGTGGTGGTGTGGTTGGGGGTGTTTGTTGGGTTGGTGGGGGAGTGGGGGGGGGTGGGGGGGGGGGGGGTGGGGGGGGGGGTGGGGGGGGGGGGGGGGGGGGGTGGGGTTGGTGGGGGGGTGGGTGTGGGTGGTTGGGGGGGGGGGGGGGGGGGGGGGGTGGGGGGGGGGGGGGGGGGGGGGTGGGGTGTGGGGTGGTGGTTGGGGGGGGGGTGTGGGGGTGTGTGGGGGTGGGGTGGGGGGGGGTGGGTGTGGGTGGGGGGGTTGGGGTTGGGGTGGGGGGTGGTAAGATTAGGTGGGTCGATCATACGCCCAAGTGGTATCAAGGCTTGTATAAGCCCTTGTTTAAATAGCTTAATGGGCTAATCCGGCCCATTAGATGGGTGTGCAGGTTGGCCTATTAAGTATTTCTTCGGTTTTGGCTTTGACTTTGACTTTGTCGGGGTTGACTTTGACTTTTTTTTGGTTGACTTTTGACTTTTTTTCGCTTGACTTTTGACTTTTTTCGCTCTTTCCGTTCTCGTGCTCAGTTTTGTTCGTAAAGGCTTGGTTTTTGTCCTTTTCTGAATATCCGTTACCTGCACAACACAAATAGCAAAACAAGCATATATTTGGCATTTTATGTTCGTTTTTGTCATTTAGGCTCGTTTTTAAAGGTAAAAGGTATGTGTAATTAAGCACATACCAAAATCCCCCCATACTAAACTATTATCGTATCCTCGCGCAATGCTATAAGTAAACACTTAAGAAAACCAAGAATCTCAATCCCCCTCGACTAATTACCTCGAAAAGTAGCTAAGTGTTCATCGATGGGAATTAAAGAATCAATAGTTTAGAAAAGCCCTGTTTTTACCATTTTACACTTATTCTCACACATATTTTTGTATTTTTCCTTTTTCTTATTTTTTTGTACTTTTCATGCTTTTCTTTTTAGCAACTAACTAGAACGTTTAACTTTCGTTATTTTCATAGCTTTTAGGGTCATAGAACAAGAAACATTTCAATTCTAAAATGCTCAAAAAGATAAATTCATTGTCCTCGACTTTTCATTCGTCCCAAACAAAAGCTTAAAAACGAAATCACCATTAAATATAAGTTAAGATGCTAACACTACTCATATTTGCAACTTGTAAACTTTTCACTCCCGGCAATTATTATATCTTAGGGGGTGAATGTGCTTAATGTTGATTTCAACCAAAATCAGCGTGTTGCAAAATATCTATCGTCACGTTCCACCCAAAAAGTAAATGAGTTGAAGTGAGATCATCTCATAGCGAATTTGCGTCTCGGCACAACCCAACCTTGCGGCGTAAGTAGACCAGGCCTTTTGTACACCCCCCAGAACTGAAGTAATCGGAGCGAGCCCGGACCTTCGATTTCAACACCCTTGATTTCCCGTATATACATAAAATTAACAACTTAAAATGGTAATAGTCTTAGTTCAAAAAAGCATAATTTAAATTTAAGAAAAGGAGATTTTCCTATATTTTATTAAATTCCTTTACTACACCTAATATAATACACATCCATTAAACTAATGAAATCCTCGACCTTTTAGAAGGCTGCAATCAACGATTGTGACCGGCTGGATGCAGCAAACCCCCCTTTTTTTTTTTTCAGTCTCAGATAATTATATGTGCCATATTTATAAGGACTGCAACATCGTTTGTGAGCCATCAAGATGCAGTAAAACTTTTATTAGCCCACAGTTTTTTATTATATTGTTCATTTTTTAACTATATAATACCACGATAAGAGAAAATTTCTTTTAGAAAATCTTAAGTATAATTTGAACTAAAATTAATGATACGGGGGGACTATACTTTTAAAAAATGTTGATTTAAAGTTTCATTTCAAAAATAGCACGTATTATAATCCTGTAGGAGCTATGGAGAAAAGGCCACAAATTACATACATGAGCTCTTAAGATTTCCAAATAATCTTTGTTTAGCATCTAACTCATAATTAACTCTATCATTTTTCGTTCTTCGCGAAGATCCGTGAATGCTTAGTCTAAAAGTTAAGGAACAAGCTAGAGCTCAACACGCTCGATCGAGTCAAAATTTATTCTTATTCTACCTAGAAGGAAAGTCAAAATTATGACAAAACACTTATTTTCATCTTGAAAATTTTTAAATTTTTTCATTTTTTTGGCATTTTGGTGGTAAAAACAGGATTACGTGAAAACAACGACTGCATGCACAATCAAATCGATAGACCTCCCCCCCATACTAGAACTAAACATTGTCCTCAATGTTTTTAAGAAGGGTCTCTACGTATATCTATAGCCGTTTATTAAGTATACTTAAAGATAAACGTTAGTCGATAAGATTTGGATATTGGAATCCCATAATAAAGTTGAGGATGTGAAGCTCGAGTGAATGAAGGACAAAAACCGTGAGCACGAGTCTTCAAAATCCGGGAAATCCTGGACATACAACACGAAACACGGAAAATGGAAGAGGCGAGTCTCTCACACAACACACTTATTCATTAATACTACTACAAGGATAAGCATGGGTTGCCACCCACGAAGCGCTTATTTTTGTTAACCGAGTCTTGAGCTTGACTCGATCCCTCATACTTGAGCTGGTCAAGGAGGATAGAAATGGAGAAACGGAACATCCAAGATAGGATTGTTCCCTCCAAAAATCATCATCGGGCTTTCAGAAATGAGATGGAATCTTTAAAGTCCCGATGAGATAAGAGATGAGGAGATTTCTCCTCATTAGAAGCAAGAATACCAAGATTGAAAACGTTGTCCTCATTTTCGAATAAAAATAGAAGCAAAGTGTCAATCACTGGAGAAAGGGGATCACGGATGAATGAAATAGAAAATTCATCCTGTGATATAAATTTCTTGGATTGAACTTCAATGAATATCCCCGGATCGAAAATCTTATTTCTAGTTCCGGAAGGAAAAGAAACTGCAAGGTCGGATCCGAGGGAATCACTAGAAAGAGTGAAATCCGAATCCAGATGAAGGGCGGGATGGGTGGGTAAAACATTAGGCCCATAAACTCTTGGTTCTCTTGTTGGATTATCAAAAATATCTTCCACAACATCCATAGCGAAATTTCCCGAATCGGGCTCACTATCACAAAATAATGCTTCATAATATGGAAGAGATAAATCCAAATAAGAAGTGGGACTGCCACTACTAATCTCTTCAAGATTAAAGCAAAAAGTTTTAGATTCGGGTAAAGAATTATCAAATGTGTTAGTCTCCTCCAAGAAAAAGTTAAGAGATGTGGAGGAAGACTTGGTCACAAAATCGAAAGATGGAGTGGGATTATCTTTTAATGCTTCAATCTTAGCAATAAGAAGATTGACATTCAACAATTTTTCACGAATAATATCGTCTTTGATTGTTAGAAGAATATCAGGTATCAATCCCTCTCAACTTCCCGTGATAACAAATCTCCACCACCTCTAAGCCAGACGAGCTCAGAATCGGGAGGTGATGCCTCAACATAATCGATGTCGTCACTGTAAAACGAATCGTTATCACTAACAAGAATAATCATTGTTAGAATCAATGACAGTTTCAGAATCATCTTTAAGAGTTTCCGGAGGGAGAGGAAAAGAGTTATCATACATCAAATTTTCAATAAAACGGATATCTCCCTTCGGATCAAAGTCGGCTTCAACAATTCCCGGTGGAATTGAAATGATATCATCTAACACCTCAACCTTTTTCGGAGAAGAATCATCACAAATGGGAAAATCATATTCACTTTCGGATATACCATCGGACTTACTTGGGGTATGGACAAGGTCCACAACACTAGACTTTATTAATTCGTCCGATTCCGTTGCTGGAATAGTGTCGAGATGCTTATCCTCCATTATAAGAGAGTCCGATTTTGGTAAATCGAGTGTGATTGCGGAGGAGAATTTCTTGAGATATTCTTGTGTAGCAAAAGAATACTCGTCGTCATCATCATCATCAATAAAATTGAACCGTTGCGAAGTTCTAACATAAGCTGCCTGCTCTTGTTGCAGAAGCTCTTACTCCTTTTTCCTAATTTCAATACTCATTCCATTGAAATTTTATTTAAGCTCATCAATCTTAATTTCACATTCCCTTCTATACTAAATATCAATCTTCTCATTATGATAATCCTTAATTTGAATTTCATTAATTAAACTTTTCATTTCATTTAAATACTGCTGCTTTAGATCCTCCATATCTTGGATACTCATTTCTTGAGGAGGTAATTGATCGATATTAGCCGCCGGCTGTCGTTTACAAAATTCTTCAAACATAGATTACAAACTTTCAATGATTTCTTTATTGGGGGATCTATCGATGAAATATAGCGGGGGTTGAAATTGGTCAAAACCAAAAAATTAGAATCATAGCACGAATTAGATTTGTAATAATTTTGATTCATCGGTTGACATTGAAAACTCATATGAGGTCCCCCGTAGTTTTCACAATAAGGCTCATCGAAGATCAATTGTTGACATTGAAAAGTGTCATACGGGCCCCCACAGCGGGTACAACAAATATATTGTTGTTGAAAACATTAAAGATTTTGTAGGAAATTAAAGTCTTGATTGTAACACGGTTCCGGATTATAGATAAACGGAACTAAAAGTGGACAATCGTAACCATAATGAGCATTGTTCCCACAAAACTCACAAGAATACGTCGGGGGTTGCGGAGGTGGGTTAGGAGAATAATCCACAAAATTAAGATTGGAATCATAAGTGAATGAATTTTCATCTCCAAAATAGCATGTCGGATGAAAACTTGGCAAAGTTTGTGGGAGCTCATCAATGGTTTGATTGTTACATGGTTCCAGATTAGAGATAGTCAGAACTTTCGACGGACAATTATAGCCATAATGAGCACCGTTCTCACAAGACTCACAAGTACATCGTTGACAAAAGATACCGTCTAACGAATCACCACACCCGTAACAACAATGATGGTCGATTAGTGGAGGACTTTGTGAAACATTTTCGGAAATATTTGGAGAATCATTTAAAGAATTCGGATTCGGATTATTTTCATATCTTGAAGCACAAATCAAACAAAGTCCTTTGCTAAGACCACTTCCACACCTCATGCAAGTACATCATTGACAAAATTTACCATCTCCTAACATATCTTTACAATGAAAGCAATGACGTTGGTTGGACGAAATCATGTGGGGATGTGGTGGTGAGTCAACGAAACTCATATTCGAACAACATTCTTTATTATACAAAGATCCACAAGATGAACACTCTTTAATCGTGTAAATAGGATTCAAACGATAATCGAGTGACGCCATAAGAATTAAACAATATAGAGGGATAAGAAGAAGAATTAAATGGCAAAGAGGTTAAAGGAGATTATTTTTGGTTTTTCGAGTTTTTTAAACAACATATTTTATTAAAGGACAAAATGAGATCGAATAACTTAAACCAATAATCAACTTGCTTCACGGTAGCTCTTTAAAAGAAAAACGCACAAAGGAGCGGAGGAGCGGGAAAGCGCGAAGCTATTAAAAACCTTCTCCTTTCGGGTCGTAGTTCCTCGGAACAACCCTCCTTATACCCCTCTTATAGTTTGTTAATCGATTAAAGGTGAGTCGTACCTCGCAAGTGACACAAAGGCAAGTTTTAAATCTTTTGTTTGGGAACTTATTATGATAATGCTCAAGTTGAGAGCATTATATTGATGATGGTTTTTATTATTTAAAGACAATGTTTTTATGTTTTTGATTTTTTCTTGTTTTTATATACTAATAAAAGAAAATGAAAAATATTTTTGTATTTTTATATTTTTATAAAGAAAATAACTTCACAATGAAGGATCTTCAAAGCACTAATTGTCAAACGTCGGAACGACAATCGCTTACACTCCTCCCCGGCAGCGGCGCCAAAATGATATCCACCTTTTTAGGGGTAATTATATATCAAATAGTAGTATAATATTAATCAAATATAAAATCCCCGCAAGTCAACCTAGTCAACCCTTTAGGAAAAAGGTCAACGAACTCACAGGTGTGATATAAATGATTCCGGGCAAGTGATCACCCGGATCGTTCTCCCAACGAGGAATGCAATGGAAAGTCGAGAGTCGGTTTGATATTTGATGTTTAAATATAATAAGGCTTTGATTGGGTTTTCTAATTCTATGGGAAAAACAAGTAAGGCGAACTAAAAACGAAAGTGATTAAAGCTTAAAAACACGAAGAAACGTTAACGGGATTCAATCCCGTTCTTTAAAAAATCAAAATCTAAAATTTTAACCCTACGAAAGCAAATCTAATTTTCTACAGTGTTATTTGATAAAAGAAATTTTTCTAAAAAAGAATTAGATTTTTTTGACTTTTATTTAATTTAATATGAATTAAAAACGGTTTTAATGAAATTAAATGATTAAAAATACTAAACTAATTTGGAAAAATCTGAAAAAATGCACAAAAATCCTAAATGCTATGAAGATCCTAGGAAAAATAAAATGAAGAAAACAGCTTATTGCAATAAGCCAGGAAAAAGCCAAAAAGGGCTTATAACTAAAAGGGACAAAAGGTGATAAAACAATAATGTGTGCAAGTTAAAACGCAAAAGACCCAAGGGCACGTTTGGAAGCAGAGAGTGGTGTTAAAGTGATGGCTTGGGAGGGTAGAGTTCAGGGGTTCGAGCCCTGCTCACCCTTGACCTCCCCTTTCCCAAGTGTTTTATTTTTGAACATTTTTTTACTAACTTAAACTTAAGCTGGAAATAAGCAATTTTTAAAAAGACAACCTTTTTTAAAACTAAAAATAAGCCAGAAATAAGCTAATTAAAACTGATAGATTACCTTTTTTACTCTAAGTGACTTAGGCTTAACTTTTTGGCTTTTTAAACATAATAAGCAAATAAGAAAAGGAAAATAAGCTTAAACAGATAAAGTCCTAGTCCTAATAAGCATGTACAAACAAAAATAAGCAGACAGGATAAGCTAAATTAAGCAAGAAATGACAGAATCACTAAAGGGCTTTTCTACTAAAAAATTTAAGCTAAAAATGCAAATAAGCTCAAATAAGCTAAAAAAGTTAAACTCAAACCAAATAAGCTAAAACAGATAATCCTAAGTATTTAATAAGCATATCTAAGCAAAACCTAAACTAAATAAACCACAAAATAAGTAGAACTCTAAAAAGCACTTTAACACTTAAAATTTAAGCCATTTGAGCAAATAAGCTCAAAAGAGCTAATAACTTAGCAAATAAGCTACTAACTGAATCTATCTAACCTAATTATCAAAAGCAAACCATAAATAAGCAAAATGGAAAGCAGAAACTTCAAAATAAGCAAATAAGCATGACAGTGGCATTTTTATAAATAAAGATAGTCTAAACCTCGACTTTTGAGCTTAATTTTGAAAGTCTTAATGGAACATTATGGCTTAGTGGCTTATACTACTGAAAAGCTTAAACTATAAGCTACAATAATCAACTTTCAAAAGGTATTTTCAAACACATTTAAGACATAAAAAACGACTAATGAAAAAGGCTATAAATTGACCCATACAAGTATGCAAGAAACTGTTTTGACCCATTTGCCTTTAAACAATAAAACAGTACTTAAAACCTTTTGACCAGGTTATAAACATAAATTAGACTGTATTTTGAACATAAAAACACAAAACTTAAGTCTTAAAACTCAAAATTAAAGAATTGCACACATAAACTTAAGTATGACTACAGATTTGATCATATGCATATAAAAACTTGAAAACTTTCAAAACCTTGATTAAAACTTGACTAAACATGATTAGAAACTTATAAATGATGAATTGAAGTTGGGTTTATAAACTTTGAATGACCAAAACACTTTTTAGAGCAAAAACAGTTTCTATCCAAACACCCCTTTAAAATCTAAAATTGCATTTTAACTTAAAAACAAGTTATGACTATCACAAAACTAGATCAAATAAGCATAATTGACATCTAAAGGGCGTTAAAAACACATATTAAGCATACATTAAGCAAACTATAAGTAAATGCATAAAAATCACTTAAAAATGAAAGAGATGGAACTTACAAAGGTCCAAAACCTTTGGTACGGAACTTAAGCTTCCAAAACAAATTATAACCAACCTAAAGCTTCCCAAGAAGCACTAAACCAAGGCCATCCATGATTTACCTTGCTCCAAAATGATACTTGAACAAATTTTTGATGGAACAACAACAAACTCAATAAGCTATAGATTGAGCTTAAATAAGTTGAACAAATGTAATAAGCTTAGAAAAGCTTATGGAAGTGACTTGCAAAATAGATTTTAGGACTTTAGAACATAAGAGTAACAAAACAGAATTTTCTTAACATTAAACTTTGAAATTTTCATTAAACATTAAAAAGGATTACAAGACTTTTAAAAGTAAATTGACAGAATTTTAAATGACAAAGAATTAAAAACGAGTTACTCTACTCCCCTTAGTTGTGCAAACATAAGCTAAGTATTTATAGTCGAATACTTGAACTCTTTTGGTCTTCAAACTTGTGTTAGTTGTGAGAGAGCTTCAAAAGTCTTCATCCAGCCCTTGAATCATCTTGTTCTCCAAGTAAAATGATCACAGCCGTTGAAATTTGGTCTTCATTAATCCACCAATGGGGAAACAAGGGATTGCCAACATGGCTTTGGGGATTTGTGAAATGGGTGAGGTTGGAGAGTGACGGGTTTGGAGTGGGGTGAGTGTTGCAGTCGAGGTGAAAGGGATGGTTGAATGGTGTTGGCGGGAAAGGGTCTTTGGGAGAGATATACAGTGTTAGGGGTAAAAAGGACTAACGAGGTTAGGGGAAAGTTGGGTTGAGGGACTAATTTTGTAAGGTTTAAAGATGTAGGGACTAACAGTGTTAGTCCTAAGGGCTTAACAATGAAAAGGTATAAAGGGTTATGGACTAACAGGCTGTTATTTTGATTTGGGCTTTTATATTTGGGCCAGGTTTATTTAAAAGGGAGTTGGGCCTCATTTGCTTTGGCAGATTTGGCTAATAAGCCCAAGTGGTATCAAGGCTTATATAAGCCTTTGTTTAAATAGCTTAATGGGCTGATCCGGCCCATTAGATGGGTGCGGGTTGGCCCATTAAGTATTTCTTCGGTTTCGGCTTTGACTTTGACTTTGTCGGGGTTGACTTTGACTTTTTTCGGTTGACTTTTGACTTTTTTCGCTTGACTTTTAACTTTTTTTGCTCTTTTCGTTCTCGTGCTCAGTTTTGTTCGTAAAGGCTTGGTTTTTGTACTTTCCTGAATATCTGTTACGTGCACAACATAAATAGCAAAACAAGCATATATTTGGCATTTTATGTCCGTTTTGGGTCATTTAGGCTCATTTTTAAAGGTAAAAGGTATGTGTAATTAAGTGCATACCAAAATTCTCCATACTAAACTATTGTCGTGTCCTCACGCAATGCTATAAGTAAACACTTAAGAAAACCAAGAATCTCAATCCCCCTCGACGAATTACCTCAAAAAGTAGCTAAGTGTTCATCGAGGGGATTTAAAGAATCAATAGTTTAGAAAAGCCCCATTTTTACCATTTTACACTTATTCTCACACATATTTTTGTATTTTTCATTTTTCTCATTTTTTTGTACTTTTCATGCTTTTCTTTTTAGTAACTAACTAGAACGTTTGACTTTCGTTATTTTACACAAATATTTCTCTCACCTAAACAAAAAACACAAACACCCCAATCACCACAACCACTAACCCTCCAAAAAAAAATACACAAACTAAACACTAAACAAAACTACCCTCAACTAACATCATCACCCACATAAAAATCACAATACCAAAACACTTCCCAACAACACAAAAGTCCCCCGACTTTTTATTCGTCCCAAACCAAGCTTAAAAACGAAATTACCGTTAAATATAAGTTAAGATGCTAACACTACTCATATTTGCAACTTGTAAACTTTTCACTCCCGGCAATTATTATATCTTAGGTGAATGTGCTTATTTCAAATTTCAACCATAGATCAACGTTTTGCAAAATTTCTATGCGTCACGTTCCACCCAAAAAGTAATGAGTTTAAAGGCAAGATCATCCCATGTAGCGATTTTTGTCTCGGCACATCCCAACCTTGCGGCTAAGTGACCAGGCTTTTGACACCCCACAGAGACTAGTATCGGGACTCATGGACCTTCGGTTTCAACACCCTTGGATTTCCCGTATATACATAAAATTCCAACTTAAAATGTAATAGTTTTAGTTCAAAAGCATATTTAAATTTAAGAAAAGGAGATTTTCCCTATTTATTAATTCACGTTTACTACACTTAATATAATTACACATCCATTAAACTGATGAAATCCTCGACCTTTTAAAAGGCTGCAATATTCTAAATGCCAAAGTGGTCCAATATTCTAAAAGAGTGTCCTAAACCGCTAGAATAGTAATCAAATCGCTACTGCAAACCGCTACCGTCAAACCACTATAAAGAATTTATACCAAACCACTACCACGAAGAAAAATGACTAGAGGTTTGATTCCTAAAAGACCTTAAGAAAAATCTTCAAAAACCTATAACAAACCACTACCTCTAAACCGTTACGGATGGTAAATCGCTACGAAGTCAGACTGCCAAATCGCTACTAGAAGATAATGGTAAACCGCTATGAAGAAGAAACACCAAACCGCTACCAAGAAATGAAATTGGCAGAGGTTTGTTTCCCAAATCGCTATGAGAAATTGTCTTTAAAAACCTGTAAACCGCTACGGATCAAATCGCTACAATGATCAAATCTCTACTAGTAAACCGCTACACTAGAAGACAAACCGCTACTGACAAACCTCTGCCTAATAAGACAAACCGCTACCAGAAATGACAAACCGCTAGCACAGTGTACGACCCTGGAAAATCGCCAGAATAGTGTACTATGCTGACAAACCGCTAGAACAGTACACCAAACCGCTACGAATAACAAAACACAGTATACCAAACCGCTACGAAGAAATACGAACTTTTACACTTTAAAACACCTAAAAATCACCCTCTTGAACGTTTTGACTTGGATTCTTTTGTACAACTAAGTACTAGAAGGCTATAGCAATTTTGATCTAAACCAAGCACTAAAACGCACATACAAATGATCTAATCATCCCATGAGCTCTGATACCAATTGTAGGATATTAGAAATCATAACACAATGGAAGATAGATGGGTTTTCCGAATCTAGAGAAAGAAAGTGAGAGAGAAAGCTTTCTAGTAAGAGAAAATATGACTTGTATAATGAAATGACTAACCCTTTCTTTCATGGCATGGAATAGGCTTATATAGTGTCTTACAAACCGGCCCATAGGCCTTGGCATGGGCTTACACGTTGGGTTTAATTACCCGACCCAATACCGAATGTCGTACGATTAACTATTGACTACGAGCTATAATAAACGGTAAAATACGCAGGGTGACCGAGTCTTTTTCTAATATCTAACAAGAAATAAAACTGATAAGTATTTTTGAGGGTTCATAGCTCCCGGGGGCTATCCTCTTACATATAGTATTTTTGGAGGTTGACTCCATTCCAGGTTCTCTTGATTACTCTTCCTTTTAGGGTTGAGACGACATAGGCTCCTTTACCGTCAGCTTCGAGTATTTTGTAGGGACCTTCCCGTGTTGGTCCCATCTTGCCAGTGTATTCGATCTTGCTTGTGTTGTTGAGTCGGAGGACGTAATCTCCGAGTTTATATACCGACAGTCTAACTTTTTTGTTGTAACATTTTTTGAGTTTCTTTTTGTATGCAGCTTCCCTGATGGTTGCTATTTCCCTTCTCACTTCTAGGAATTTTAGGTTCAACCTTAGGTCTTTTTCATTTTGCGTGAGGTTTACCCTCCTTGTTCTTTTGGTTTTTATACTGATTTTTATTGGTAGCACAGCTTCCATTTTGTAGGTGAGGCTGAACGGTGTCTCCTCATTACTTCTTATTGGACTAGTTTTATGGGCCCAAAGGACTTGGGGAAGTTTGTCTACCCACCCCTTGTGTGTTCTTCCCAACCTTTTCTCCAATTCTTTGACTATTTCTTTATTAGTGACTTCTGTTAATCCATTTACTTGTGTGTGATATACAAAAGTAAATGCATGCTTGATTTTGAGTCTTTCACAAAACTGTGGGAACACTCCTTCTTCGAACTGTTTTCCGTTATCTGACACTATCATCTATGGTATCCTAAAACGGCATACAATATGCTCCATACGAACCTTTCCACATGTTTTCCAATTATTTATGCTAAAGGTTTTGCTTCCACCCACTTAGTGAAGTAGTCAACTGCTACTATTAGGAATTTTATTTTTCCGGGAGACTCCAGTAAGGGCCCTACTATGTCAATGCCCTATTGTATGAAGGGCCATGCTACTATAACTGAGAGTTAATTTCTTGCTTAGGTAGCTTGGAAACTAGAGAGTTAATTTGACATGCATCACAACTTTGGATGATTTATGTTGCATCTATGTGCATGGATGGCCAGTAGTATCCTAAAGTTGTTACTTTTGCCATGATGGATCTTGGTCCAGCGTGTAATCCACAAGATCCTTCGTGGATTTATTTGATTACGCTTCTTGCCTGTTTTGGGCCTACGCGTCTCAAGCATGGGGGTAAGGAAAGATCTTTTGTATAGGATTTTGTCGATGATTTAGTAGTTCGGGACTTTTACTCTGATCTTCCTTGTTGGTTTCTTGTCAGCTGGGAGGATACCACTAATGAGGTGCTCTAATATCCAGCTATTTTCTTCTTTGGTGGTTGCTTCTGCTACTTGATTTTCGTAGATTGATTTGTTTGCCAACTTTTCAACTAGTACTTTCTTTTTAAGTGCTTGAATGTTAATGATGCCAACTTGCTCAATGCATCTGCTTTCCTATTTTGGTTCCTTCTAATGTATTAGACTTCGAAGCGTCGGAAGCTCTTTAGTAGTTCATTGGCTATTTGTAGATATTGTTTTATGTCATGGTGTTTTGCTTCGTAGGATCCATTGACTTGGTTGGCTACAAGTTGTGAGTCTACGAATACAGTAATTTCTTCTATTTTCATTTCTTTTGCATTGTTGGTTGCTGTGAATTCGAACTTTAGAGCATAAGTGAATTCCATGCCTTCTGGGCTGATTATCATTAATCCAGCCCCGGGACCGTCATCACTTGACGCTCCGTCAGTATATAGCTTCCACCCTGTGTTTTTTCCTTTTTCTTCTTGGCTTTGAAAGTCTATTTCATCATCCTCTTCTTGATTTTCTGCTAGGAAATATGCGAGGACCTGTGCTTTGATCGCGTTTCTAGGCTTAAACTCGATCTTATGTTCCCCGAGTTTTATGGCCCATCTGGCTATCCTCCCTGATTTTTCAGGTTTTAATAACAAGAGTCATAGGCTTGTTCGTCAAGACTGTTATTTTATGTGCTTGAAAGTATTTGTTGAGTCTTCTTGCTGCATGAATTAGGCCAAGTACTAGTTTTTCAATGATTGGGTAATTTAGTTCGGCTCCTTGTAGTACTCTACTTACGAAGTATACGGGCCTTTGATCTTTTCCTCTTTCTGCCATCAGGACTGCACTTACGCATTCTTTTGAGGCTGCTAAATATACTATCAAGCTCTCTCCCGCTTTTAGTGCTACGAGGATGGGGAGTTTCTTTATGTATCTCTTTATTTCTTCGAATTCTTTGTCGGATTCCCTTGTCCATGTGAAATCTTTCTTCTCGAGTCATCCTTTTAATGTTTTGAAGAAAGGTAGGGAATTTAATGCACTCTTGGATAGGAACCTATAAAGGGTTGCAAGTTTATCATTTAGGCTTTGCACTTCTTTAATGGTTTTGGTCTTTTAAGGCTTGTTAATGCATGGATATTTGCTGGATTAGCTTTGATTCCTTATTTTGACACTATGTGCCATAGGAACTGTCCTTCTTCCATTTTGAATGAGCATTTTTTGGGATTTAGCTTCATGTTTATCTTTCGGAGCCTTTCAAAGGTTTCTTTTATGTTTGCTAGCATGTCTTCCTCATCCATGATTTTTATTACCATGTCATCTATATAGGCCTCCATATTTCTTCTAGTCTGGCTTTCAAAGACTTTATCTACTAACCTTTGGTATGTTGCTCCTGCATTTTTCAGTCCGAAGGACATCTTCTTGTAACAGTATACCCCCTTTTAGAGTGTGGAAGGCTGTTTTGTGTTCGTCTTCTTTTGTCGTATGTGTCTAGGAAAAATTTGAGCTTGAAGTCGGAGAGTGAGTCTACCTTCCAATCTATTTCTGGTAGTGAATAGCAGTCTTTTGGGCAGGCTTGGTTGATGTCAGTGAAATCAATAGACATTCTTCAGGATCCTTCTGTATTCTTAACCATGACGGTGTTGGCTACCCATGTTTGGTATCTTGTTTCTCGGAGGATTCTAGCTTTTCTTAGCTCCTCCACTTCTTTGGATGTTGCAACGCTTCATTCGGGGGCCATCCCTATCTTTTTTGTTGCACATGTGTGATTTTCTTATCTTTATTTAGCTTGTGCTCGGTGACAAAGATCTCGTTTCCTATCTTGAGCGTCCTTGGGATTCCTGTCATATCGGAGTATTCCCATGCAAATATATATGTGTTATCTCTGAGTAACTTTACCAATTTTTGTTTGAACTGCATCGGGAGTTATCTTCTGATTGTCACGGTTTGTTCAGGGTGTTTCTGATTAACTATTACTTTTTCTTCCGGGTTTACGCACTCAGAGACTATGAGCGGAGCTTTAAGTCTTTTTACTTACTCGCATCTTCTTATGTCTTGGTATTCTGACATGATGACCCTTGGCCCTACTTTTGACTAGTACAGGACCGCAAAAGGCATTGTGGAAGGTTTCATTCCCAATTTTGCGATAGCGGTTCTTTCGAAGAGCATGTTTTGGGGGAGTCAGACCGTATTATCAAGAAAGTGATTTGTTTGCTTCTGTGGTGTGGGGCTTCTCCTATCATTATCTGAAGACTAATCTCCCCCAAAGAGTTAACTTGCTCACTGGAGAATCCTGACAGTGTTGTGTATACATCTTTCCTCCTTTCCTTGACTTCTTTTTAGAGCTTTAGGAAGCAATACTCGTATATTATGTCACAGGCGGCTCTACCCTCTAATAAGACTCTTCCTACTTGCCTTATGTAGGCCCGTACGCTTATGAGGATGGGGTCTATAGATGGGGCCCTGTTTTGGATTAGGGAAATATCATCTTTTCTACGCTCATGATTTTCGGAGGTTCTTTCCTTTTGAGGGGATTATTTATTACCCCAATCATGAGAATTGGCTCCTCGTTTCCGTCTACGACCGGCTCTGTTTTCATGGCGGGTGTGGTCCATTCTCCGAGCTGATTGTCTGTTTGCTTAGCCTTTCCTTTTCTAATTCCTTTTATCAAATGGGCTAATTTTCCTGACTTGACAGCTTTTTCTATCTGGTTTTTTAGCTCTCTATAAGTGTTGGTATCGTGGCAATAATCTTGGCGGAACTCACAGTATTTGGATGTATCTCTAGCTTTCGATAACATTCTAGGGGGTTTGGTGAACATTTTCCTGACTTTTTCAGTGGTTAGGATTTCTTTAGGACTTTTTATGAGGCTTTGCAGGATCCCTGAGTGAGGCTCCTTATAGGGGTTGTACCTGTCTCGCCTTTCTTTATTATTCTTTCCAGAGCCTTCCCGTGATCTCCCCTTCTAAGGCTTCTCCCCCATGCTATTATCTATGAAAATGATTGGTCTGCCTTCTGAGGCTTTCTCTTCTGCTTGCAGCCAGGAGTATACTTTGTCCATGAGTCCATCGTAGCTTTTAGGTAGCTTCGTGGATATGAACTTTGCCAAAGATTTTATTTTGACTCCATGTACAAAACCTGCTATCCTTTGGTCTTTGTTAAGTCTGGTGATTTGGGATGTTTCGTTTGTGTACTGAGTTACGAAAGCTCGGACACTTCCACTCTCTTTTCTTTTTATACCGTTGATTGCTAGGTGAGTTTTGGTCTATTTCTTTTGTTGCTTAAAATGTGTTCGGAACCTCTTTTTCAGGTCTTCGTAGTTAACAACTATCCCCTTTGGAAAGTTGTTCCACCAAACTCTTGCGACGTCTTTCAATATGTAGACAAACATGTGGCATGTAACTGACATTGCCCACTTCTCCATTCTCATTGCTCCTTTGAAAATGTGTATAAAGTTATCTGGGTCTCCCTTCCCATCATAGTACCCTACGTGTGGTAGGACCTTCAAGCCGTCCAGGAATTGGAACTCTTCGATCCATTTTGTTAGTGGCAAAAGACTGCCAGCATCATTCTCGTATCCCCCCTCGAGTGGTCTAACCATGGTAAGTTTTGCCCATAGTATTGCCCTGCGGGGTATCTCACCCCCGAGGGATACATGTGGTTGGGAGGATAGAGGCTATTTTGGGGACATACGCCATTAGGGGAGTATGCATTGTTTAGAGGATACATGTTGTTTGGTGGATGCGTGTTGCCTAGTGGGTACATGTTATTTGGAGGGTAAATATTGTTTGGAGGGTAAATGCTACTTGGAAGGTAGACATTGTTCAGAGGGTAAATGTTATTTGGAGGATAAACGTTGTTCGGAGGGTAGATATTGTTTGGAGGGTAGCCATCGTCGGAGGGTAGATATTGTTTGGAGGGTAAATGTTATGGAGGGTAAATGTTATGGAGGATAAACGTTGTCCAGAGGGTAGATACAGTTTGAAGGGTAGCCATTGTTCGGAGGTAGATATTGTTTGGAGGGTAAATGTTAACGGAGGGTAAACATTATTCGGAAGGTAAATGTTATTTGGAGGATATGGATTGTTCGGAGGGTAAATGGTATTCGAAGGGTAAACAATATCTCCTGTAGGGTTTACCTCCGCACGACGACCATCGGCGTTGCCTCCCCCGTGTAGAGTTGCTGACTAGAGTGATGAACTCGGTGCACGGGGCTTCTGTGAGTATTTAAGGCTTCCCTTTATGAAAGGGTTTTCCTCCTCCTCTGCGTTTCCTATAGGTGAGTAGTTAATAACGGGGGTATACCTTCCGCGGCCTGCCCCTCTGTCCCTTCGAGAGGCTGTGGCTGGAACCCGGGTGGCGCCTCCAACTCTCTTTCCTTATCAACATCTGCACTTGAGTAATTCAAACATGTTGCAACACCCTGCAGCCTTAACTCTCTCATTCTTTTCCTCATGAGGGGCTCTAACTATAAATAGTTAGCCATGACGAAGGCTTCATCCATTGCTTGCGTGTCAGGGTGCACTGGGGTTATGAAGTGTGTTTGGCTATTTGAGGTGATGTTTGAGGTAGGGTTCAGGGGTGTGATGAGTTGTGGTCTTCCTTTGACCTCTCTCTCTTCTTCACTAGTGGTCACTCTTACTGACGTCATGAGTGTTGATGATGAATGTGTTGTATCAACTTCCATTACCATGATGTCATAAAAGTAGATGTATCCATGTAAGTAGAGTAAAAGGTAACCCTACGAATTATTATTTTGCGGGTCCCACCGGGTGTGCCACTGATCGTACAATGATTTATACCTTCTTGATCAGAGCCTGTTGTATGCAGAACAGACTTGGATACCTCAAAGTGTGGGAGTAGATCTAAAATAAGACAGCAAATAATCACTTGGGTTAGCACGGAGCATAGGGGTGGACCCTACGAATCGGCTCCGGCGTGAAAATCAGTAATCATGGGAATGGTTTGTGTTTTGGAGAGAGAAAGTAGTAAGTGTGTAAGAACATACCTGATTTGGATAAATAAGGCGGCTATTTATAGGCAAGCCCTATAAAGGACCTAGACCTTGCTACGTGTCTGATTCTGACTGGATGGAGTGGAGCATATTCTTGTTAGCCAAAGAGAAGGTGTCTGTCGAGGCTCCGAGATCGTGCGCACATGCAACGGTTATGCACGAGCGAGATAAAGGACAACTGTTTGTCCTTTTTGGGTCCACATAATATTCTATTTTGTCTTTTAGCTCAGAGCCTTGTTCAGCTCTGTGGAAGCTTTGGGTTCCTCAGAGGCTCAAGGCTCCATTTTGATTGGACTTCCTTGTGTATCGGCGATTCCTTTATGGTAGGCCTAAGCGGACTTTACGCCAATGAACACTCTAAAGTGTTATGTGTGCGGCATCAGAGGCTAGGCTCCTAGCCGTGAGATGTAGTACAGCATCAGTTATCATTTGAGCAACAAGCTGATCTCGAACGAAACATCTCTAATGAGGAGATAAAGAGTGCGGTTTGGGATTGTGAAATGAATAAATCCCCTGGTCCTGACGGCTTCACTTCTGAGCTCTTTCGTAGATATTGGAAGCTTTTGAGACATGATATTGTGGCAGCCGTTAAATATTTTTTTGCTTCAGGTACTTTTCCCCCAGGATGTAATTCTTCTTTCATTTCTTTAATCCCTATGATTCATGATGCAAAAGTCGTCAAATATTATCGTCCTATAAGTTTGATTGGAATCCTTTATAAAATTATTGCCAAGATTTTAGCTAATAAACAGCTTTGTCATCTTGGGTCGTATTAGTAACGTCCAATCAGCTTTTGTTTCCAACCGCCAAATTCTTGACGGCCCATTTATTCTTAATGAACTTCTTTTGTGGTGCAAGCATAAGAAGTTTAAAGCTATGGTCTTTAAAGTCGATTTCAAAAAGGCATTCGACTCTATACGGTGGGATTACTTACAAGATATTTTAAAGATGTTTGGTTTTGGTGATGAGTGGTGTGGTTGGATAAATGGTTGTCTCAACTCCGCCATGGGATCGGTTCTCGTCAATGGAAGCCCTACATCAGAATTCTAATTTCACAAGAGTTTGAAACAAGGGGATCTTTATCTCCCTTTCTATTTATCTTGATAATGGAAAGTTTGCATTTATCTTTTTCTAAAGTTACGAATGCAGGTTTGTTCTCGGGTATTCCTATTGATAGCTCGTTGACACTTTCTCACCTTTTCTTTGTGAATGGTGCTATCTTCGTTGGTAAATGGTACTCCTTGAATATACTCACCCTTGTAATGTCTTGAAGTGTTTTCCCTTGGCTTCGAGTCGGAAAATAAACTTAAACTTATGGGAATTGGCACTCGTCTAGACGAAGTCGACGCAACAGCCACAACTATGGGTTGTTCGGTTTTTACCACTCCTTTTGTTCATCTTTGAGTTAAGGTTGGAGGTGCGATGTCTAGAATAAAATCTTGGGATGACGTGGTTGCTAAAGTTTCCTCTCGCTTATCCAAATGGAAGCTTAAACCCTTTTAATAGGTGGTCGACTTACTTTAATTAAATCGGTTCTAACATCCATTCCTTTATACCATATGTTAATCTTTAAAGTTCCTTCGGGAGTGTTAAAGCTCTTGGAATCGATTAGAAGAAACTTTTTTAATGGAATGGACGGGTCGGAAAGAAAAATGGCTTGGATTAGTTGGAATAAGGTCTTAGCTTCCAAGAAATACGGTGGTCTCAGAGTTTCTGGTTTCTATGCTCTTAATCGAGCTCTTCTCTTTAAATGGGTTTGGCCATTTTTTTTTCTCATGGTTCTTGTCAGTTGGGATTAAAAGGCTTCATGATGATCTTGAAGTTACTGTTGCTAAGCTAAAGTTAGTGTTGTTCATTAACTCCAAGGAAAAATATGCTAAGTAGTTAGTACTGCTAGTGTAACTTAGTTACTACTGCTAGTATAACTTAGTACTGCTAGTGTAACTTAGTACTGCTAGTGTATATTAGTACTGCTAGTTACTACTACTAGTATATGTTAGTACTGCTAGTGTAAAGTTAGTACTAGTGGTGAAGATTGAAGAAAATATTCTAAGTAGTTACTACTGCTTATACACAGTTAATGTTGTTGGTGCATAAGTTACTACTGTTGGTGCTAAGTTAATGCTGCTGGTACAAAGTTACAACTGCTGAAAGTTACAACTGCTGAAAGATTACAACTATTGAAAGATAAAGATTGATTGGAGATCAAGATTACTTACGTGATAAGTATGAGTTGTTTATAGAATAGATCATAGTGAATATTCTAAGTTTTAGGAATATATTGTAAATCGACTAGGACTCCTTGGTGTATAAAAGGAGGTCCTAGGGCATGGAGTTTACAATCCAGAAATCTAGAAATCTTTTGTTTTGATATCGTTATAGCTTCAAGGTTTTGTAACCCTAATACTAGTTAGAGTATTCGTATTAATATATTTAAGCTTTGTTTGTTAATCTGTGTGTTCATTAGATTTATTGTTCTATTGCATATTCTTCTTATTGATCAAAGATTAGATTCCGCATAGTCTTTGATATATTTTACAAAGTTTCTACCATAGTTGTGTAGGATTTATCTTGCATAAGTAAACCTTATACAAGCTAAGGAATTCAAGATCTATTCAAGTGGGATCAACATTGTCTATGGACGAGATTCATAAAAGCTATTTATGGTGAAGACGGTGCTCTTAATTCCCCAAGTTCTTTGTCTAAATGCTCTCCTTGGTTAGACATTATTTGTGAGGTTACTGTTCTTCGCACAAAGGAATTAATCTTTTAGATTTAATTCGAAAAAAGGTGGGAAACGGGTTAAAGACCTTGTTTTAGGAGGATCCTTGGTTAGATGATTTGGCGTTAAAGCATAAATTCCCGAGACTTTATGCTTTGGATAACTACAAACAAATAACAGTAGTTGAAAAATTAGTCATGCTTCCATGGTTTTCGTCGACCTCTTAGGGGTGGCGCTGAGGAAGAACAACTCGGTTTTCTTTTATCCCGCATAGATGTTCTAATATTGACAAATATCCCCGACCGTTGGGTCTGGTCGTTAGAAGCTACATGTGAGTTTTCTATTAAATTCGTTCGTCAGCTTATTGATGATTTGATTCTTCCAAAGGAGGAAGTCGCCACAACGTGGGTTAAATTCATGCCCATTAAGATTAATCTGTTTGCTTGGATAGTTCGTTTGGATAAGCTGCCTACTTGGTTCAATCTTTTCCTTAAAGGTGTTGATATTTCGACTATTGTTTGCCCTCTTTGTCATGCCTCTGTCGAATTCAGTTTCTATATCTTCTTTTTCTGTCCAATGGCTCATCATTTATGGAAGAAACTTATACGTTGGTGGGAGCTCGAGGACATTGATTTAACCTCTTATGATGATTAGCTTCCATGGCTTAATTCCTCTCGGCTTTCTAAGCGGCTGAAAGAGATCTTGGAAGGTGTTTGTTATGTGAAGTGGTGGTTAATTTGGCGATTCAGGAATCAATTGCTTTTTGGTGCTATGAATCCGCGTAAGGAGCTATTTTAGATGACTTGGTTCAAATTTCTTTTGATTGGTGTTCTAATCATTGTAATTCTAAACTAAATTGGGTTACTTGGATGAAAAATCCTTGTACCATTTGCTTGTAACTCTTTTCTAGCATCTTACTAATTTTTAATAAATCTATCGTTAAAAAAAACTAAAACGGATATAGATATAACATGCCAAACAAGTTTTATCCATTAAGTTCAACTTTGCCAACTTTGCCTCACTAGTGACAACCAAAAGTGATTTTTTTAACAGCATAATTTTATTAAAAAAGCTAGTAAGAAGCTAGGCTAGAAAAAAGATTACATAGAAGATATGGCGATTGACGGGTCATTTAACCACGCATCCCAATTAACATTAAACTTCCTACATCTATTGTTAACCCAAAGCCAAGTTTGAGAAACAATGTTATCAAAAATCAAACCTTTTAGAGGCTTCTTCAAAGAGAACAAAATCGCATTCCTGTACTTCCATATATGCCACCACATGGAGAAGAACAAGGCTTCCAAGGCAAGCTTTTGGAGGTTGTTGAGCCAAAGACCATTAAACCATGATTCACAGGAAAAGGGATCTATCAAATTAATGATATCGATATTCTACCATCGACCAAGCAACCGAAACAAATCCAAAGCCATCGAACAACCAAAGAAGAGATGATTACGAGATTCCACTACATTTCCATAATTCGGGCACAACATACAAGGAACGTCCAAGCCTTTGTTAGAAAGATTAATCCTTGTAGGGAGCTTATCAAGAAACATACGCTAAGCAAAAACATTAAGCTTTATAGGGTGCAATTTGGACCATCTCGTAAAGGATGAAGAGGTTACGAGCAAATGCTTATCTATCTCTTCCCTAGCCGATTTAACCGAAAAATCACCATGACCATTCAACGTCCAAGACCAATGATCGCTTAAAGAGGATAGAACAACCGAAGAAAGCAAGAGAGAGAGAGAGCTCCTGGAATTGAGACTCTTCAATACCACCTTTAGGACGTCTTCGAAAAGAAACCGCAAAGTCTGAATTTTGGAACTTTTGCGCAACTGAAGCATCCTTTTGAAGATCCAAGTTAAACAAACTGTTAAATTTCACTTTGAAGCAAACGTCACCCAAACACTTGTCGTACCAAAAGTTAGAATTATTACCATTACCAATCACTTTTTTGCAGAACCCCAAAAGATCCACGACCTTAGATTTAAGACTAGACTGCTTTATGAACCGAGATCCAAATAGAACAACTGGTACATGTCGGGGGAGGCCGGTCAAGAGATCTATTAGAACCGTGAATAACTTTGATGACGCTAAGCCAGAGACCTGATTGAGAAGAAAAAAATGCCAAATACATTTAAACAACAAAGCACGGTTAAGAGCATACAAACTACTAACCCCTAACCCGCCATATTGCTTTTGCGCCAAAACTTTACGCCAACAAACCCAAGTCATATTACGCTCATCCATCTCCGCCCCCAAGAAGAAAGAATTACGTAACCGTTCAAGATAAGATAGGACTCCGTCTGGGGCTTTAAACAACGACATATAATACGTAGGGAGGGATCCTAAAACCGATTTTAAAAGAGTAAGTCTACCTCCCACCGATAAGGAGTTAGCTTTCCATTTGGAAAGCTTGATTGTAACATTTTGAATAACCTCATTCCATGAATTGATACACATCATATTAACAGCCACTTTCACACCGAGATACGTACGTAAATGGGAGATTATTTGCCAAACACCCAAAGCTATTAGCCATACTTTAAATATCCGAAGAATAAACACCCAAACAATAAAGGCTACTTTTGTGCACATTAACTTTCAACCGATTTTAAAAGAGTAAGTCTACCTCTCAACGATAAAGTTCTGAAAAAACCAATGCAACATCATCATCAACATGTTTACATGACAAAATTGTTGTTGCAAACCCGTTATGTGGTGTGAAATAGCAGAAATGTTACTCTAAAAATTAAATTTGAATCTTTTAAGAAACATATTTAATATAATGTGATCGTATTAAACTATGCTTCTTAAACTAAACGATTAATATAGTGGCTTTCTAGTCCCAGCGATTTATGAATTATGAACCACGATTCAAGATAAATTATAAATATATTTCAAAGAATGACTTATTGACTTGAGAACGAAGTGGTAGTTGGTTTTGAACAAGTCAAAAATTGCCGTTTTCTCAAACATGATAAAACTTAATTTTCGAAATAACAATATTAATCAAACATGTAAAGTCAATATAATACATTTTCGTACGAAACAATCATAAAATGCATACGTGGGTGAAGCATATACAACTACATATATAAACGATATACGTGCATAGATCAATTAAGAAAATATATTCAAATCAAGTTAGAAAGTTTAGTTACATCGATTGTTAATTAGTTGACAATACACAAGTAATATATATGGTCGCCCATTCTCTATTTTAGAACACGTACGCGCGCGCGCACGCTCTTATGTTGTTGTTTATCACATACATCATACATGTAAATTACCCAAACACCTGTAGAAAATTAGTTTAGTCAAGTAGATACAATTAATTAGGTTTGGGATCAAAAATTAAGGTTAAAAAAACCAAAACAATAGAGAAAACTCAAAATAGCGAACCAGATTCAATATAAAATTTGCTATATAAAAATCGATTGTTTGCTTTTGAACATTGAAGTCGTGATTGTCGAGTGTCACAATCTGATTTTATTAAGCAGTTTAGCCGGCTTGCGTTGCATAGCAAAGCTAAGAATAAAGAGAATTCGGTTACTCGATTTCATTAAGTAGCTTAGCCGGCTTGCGTTGCATAGCAAAGCTAAGAATAAAGAGAATTCGGTTACTCAATTTCAGTAAGTAGCTTAGCGGCTTGCGTTGCATTGTTTGCTCATGGTCTTGTTTTACCAATCTGATTTGTCGACTTGTCTTATGCATGTAAAGTGTACATTGTAAAGGCGACTATAACGAATTAGATAGCTCAACGTGAGGTGTATGTTTTGATTCCAAGCAAAAAATTACTCATAAGTAGTACTATAAAACAAGCCACAAACTAAATTACAATTAACAATATTCATTTGACTAATAACAACAAGCAGACATAACTTTTTAAAATGTCTTGTGATGAATCCAGCTAAATGATTAAGCTATATAAAACTATTTTATTTAATCCCTAATGGCTCATACATAATTACATATGATCTATTTTGTTATAAAAAAAGGAACACAAAATTAAGGGACAGCGGATGACAGTGAATATGATAAATTGCCAACGTAAACTAACGGAGGAATCAAATGGAAGCTTCCTAAGGATTTTATTCCATGTACAAAGTTTTTATAAAACCTTATCCTATCATTAACTTTAGTTTTTTTATAAGAGATTATTATTTTAATGATTACATAATAATGTAGCTTGTAAACATATCTCATTCATTAATGTTGTAGTCTTGGTGACTTGTAAGAATCGAAAAGTGAACCAATCTTGTGGAAAATTAAAAAGGGTTGAATAGTTTACCGCTTTCTAATTTAATGTATAGTTTGTTTATAAAAATTTAAATTCGATTTTATGTTAATTCAATATTTGCACAATATAAACAATACAACTAAATAAATAAGTGATAACAAGATATGAAATAAATATGCAAGACAAGAGATAATAGTTAGAAAGATCAAACCACAACACAAGGATTTATAGTGGTTCGGTAACGAAGCACCTCTTCGCCCTACTCCACTCCCCGAGCACCAAACTCGAGAGTTTTCTTCACTATGTCAACAAGCTCCCTTCAGGCGGAGAAAACCGTACACAACTAAGCTTACACCAATTTCTAACACTAAGCCAAATGTCGAGTTTTAATCCTAGCTAGAACCAATCTATCACAACTCTTGTATACTAACCGCACTACTTCACAACACTTCACAACTCGCTTCACTTCACAATTTCACTTCACTTCACAACTTCACTTCACTTTACAACCTCACTACACTTCACCTAGACAATGACAAGATCACCCCGATCTATCTACACTCTTAACGAACACATCAACTAAGAATCTTCCTATGAACACACAAACCTAACACTATATCTGCACCTTCGACAATAAATCCAAATGATTTACAAGATATAATACAATTGCAACAAGGTTGCAAGGACACACACTAATCTATAATACTTCTTCACTTGATGGTAGGAAGTATTCTTCTCTTGCACTTGAGGATCTAAGCTTGGATCACTTGGAAACAAAGCTTTATGATTAAATGATCAAAGGAATGAAAGAGATTTATAAACTGATTTAGAACAGAAAGAAAGTGAGTGCAAAAGGTAAGAAAAACAGTAAGGAACAGTCTAGTATTTATAGGCAAGTTGAGGAGCGTTTTTGTCTGACTGGCCCCCTTAGCTCCTAGGCCGGTCCCCTTATCACTAAGGGAGCCGCCCTTATATTTAAGGGGGTCGCCCAGGCCTGAACGCTCCCTATTTTGTATTTTTCAGATGAGGTGTTTTCTGAAACATTTCTAGCCGTTTTAAGATAGAAAATTTGAATTCAAAATATTTATTTTGAATAAAACATTTCTTTTAAATGTAGAAAATGTTTTGTAAAAGTTATAAAAATGTTTGTAACATTTTATAAATAATGTGAGGTTGAATAAAAATTTATTTGATCATAAAATGAATTAAGCATTTATTTATTCATACATTTAAGTGATTAAATTTTCGAATTGAAAATTTACTACTAATTACTTGTTTACGTTTAATTTTACATTGAGCGTTTTTATATTTTATGATTATCAAAACGTATAGATGTCAAAAAATATTAATAATATTTTTAGGCAATATTCTATCAACAATCTCTCCCTTTTTGATGATTACAAAATCTAAACTCATTAAAAGTAAAATTATTTTTAAACAAGTATTTAGTGAGTTTTATTTCCAATTCTCCCATTTTTTGTAGAATCAAAAAGGCTTCGTCGACAAATGTGAGTTAAATCGACGGAAAAAGTGCTCTCCCTTGATATGTGCTCCCCCTCGTTCGAGGGCACCAAGAAATCGAGCTATGGTAACTTTGCTACAAAAACGAGTTAAAAGAACAAGACAATCATTTCTAACATATAGTAAGTAAAGAGGAAAAATACTAAAGCAAAAGCATACTTAAAAACATAAGACTAAAGATCATTCATTAAACATAAAAATTATGTATAAAACACAATTATGCATACACCAAATTGAAATAATATGCTTGAAGCATATTAATTACAACATACATAAATTAAACTACAAATGTCCTAATTTGCTTAGATTGCCATAGAAAACTATTGGACTTGCTTGCAAAACAAGAGGGTTATACATTTATTTGAAAGCGAGAGAGGTAGGCATGTAACATGCTTAGTTGGTTGTTGGTGGAGAGTTTGGAGCGGAGGTGGTTGTTGGAGGGTAGTCTCGTTGAACTTGAAGTGGTGATTGTGGTCGAGTAAGAAGAAATTCAATCCAATTGATGTCTTCACTCAAGGTTAGGAATTGCTTTTGAGTAAAGATGCAACAAGGACAATAACCAACATGTTGTTCAACTTGATCTAAATTGAGGGTGTGAGGTAAGTTTGGAGAATAAAGTGATGAGGGAGTGTTACGTTGTGAGAGGTGCATAGATAGAAGGTTTGATAAGTCTTGGAGTTGATTAATATCATCAATGAGCATTTCCCTACTTGGAGATGGCGGAGGTGGAGGTTGAGTTTGGTTGTCACTTTGAGGTGAGGGTGGAGCTTGAGCATGAATCATACTAGCAACATGTTGCGAGTAAATAAGGAAATAGAGGTTGTGTGAGTTGAGTTTGATTGACATTTTGTGGTGGAATGGGAGTATGTCCAACATTAGTGTCACAAGAATCACCAAGTGGAAGTGAGTGAGATTGTAGTGAATCATGATTTGTTTGAGTGGTAGGAGGGTTTTCTTGTGATGGTTCATTAAGAGGATATCGTGGTTTGGGCATTGGTGTAGGTAAGTTAACATCAACCTCATTTGATGTGTTACAATAGTTCACCTTCTTTCTCCATACGGGTCTTACAGATATTTTGGCAACCCTTGAAGGTTTGGGTAAAGGTTTGTGAGGGGAAGACATTGGAGAAGACAAGTTGAATGTGGTGATTATGTTGAGGATGATGGTTTATTTATACTATGAAGATGATGTAGTTATGGATGGATGGACATCGTTAGAAAACAAATCCAAAAAATGTTGGTGAGTTTTGAGAAATTATAGTTGGGTCTATGTGAAATAAGGTCAAAAAGCAGAAAGAAACAGCAAAAACCGTGCATCAGGTGGCCGGCCCCTTTATCTATATGGTCGGCCCCCTTATCACTAAGGGGGCCGCCCCTTTGAGCAAAGGGGGCCGCTGTCACACCCCCAAAATCGGACGGCAGCGGAATGGTAACATCGGGGTGCGACTTCAAGGCACAAGAGACAAGTCACAGAAAACGACCTCAAAAGAGACGTTTAATATAAATTTCAAATTCGATTATTAAATTCAGAGTTTACAAAGGGATTCCATTTATACGCAAGTGCATAACTTTTTGTTTAAATCGTTTGTCTAATGGTACTGAAAGGGTTTTTTTATTAAGCGTCAAAAGTATATATCCGCGCGACTCGGATTGCTCCCTAATGCTACACTTGCCAAAAATAGTAACCTGAGAGAATTCATGCAAATACTGTCAACAATAATGTTGGTGAATTCATAGGTTTATGGTAAAAGCAGTATTGAAATCATTAAGAGATATTTCAGAAGAAAAGTAGCTTTAAGTATTTCAAAGCAGTATTAGGAAATCCAAATAGTGATTTAATAAACTCAAGAAGTATTTAAAAGTGGAACACAAGACTTAAGTAATGGTGGACTAAGTACATATTTGAAGTCCTAAACCAAAGTTATTAGAGCACTGTAAGTATCATGACATCGAAGCTCGTATTCGTAATTTAAAGGAATTGCTCACCCGAGTTCGTCATTATTAATGGAATTGCACCAGTACTTGTAATTATAACGGCCTTCAACCCAGTAATCTCGTGATATAAGGATTTGCACCTAATGTAATTATAACGATTTTGCAAGTATGTAATGATAACGGATTGCACCAGTATTCGATACATATAACGGGGAATTGCACCAAGTAATCGTAATATAACGGAATTTTTGCACCAGTAATCGTAATATAACGGAATTTGCACCAGTAATTCATGGCTCTTAGACAATAGCATTCAGGCAATAATCTAGATAGCATATAATTTGAAAAACACTTGTGTTCAAAGTAAAACAATCATGTCCAAAATTCACGGCTTCAGATATAGGTATTCAACGACCTCAAATCACCTAGTAACAAATCAAGCTATGATAAAATTAGTCATGTAATGCTTATGTAGAATAAATCAATAGTAAAACGAGCATGTATTCTCACCCTGAAAACAGTTTATGAAAACCATTAAAAGAGAAAAGGTAGGGCTATGAACTCACAAAGTATTGAAAGGTAATTGTACTGTAGTAATATATATGAGTTTGTAAAAAAGCATGTATATTCCCCTCGTGGATTTATAAAACATTAAAAAGATTGAAATGCGAGACTATGAACTCACCTCAGAAGTGAAGTGAAGAATAAGTCGAGTGAATGAATAAACGCGTCACGGAAATATCTAAAAGCAACCTAAGTAGATATCGGTCTTATAAGTACTAAGTACTAATAACATATATAATTCTATATAGCTACATCACCATCTAATTGTGTTTGTGAAATAATGTTTAAATCGCATTTGATAAATAACAATCATGTATTTAGACTCGTATAATCGCGTAACTAGTTTAATCGCCTTTGTAAAATAACATTTATAAAGTTTAAAACAAGTATGAATATTATTTAAGTGATTCCAAAATGTTTCGCAAAAATTTAAAAAAAAAACGAACCAACACTAATCATCTCAGGAAATAGTGTCTAGTTTACAAAATATACATCCGAAAATTATGAAAATTGGCAGGTTTATGTAAAATGTCGTTCCGAACAACTTTGTAGTTTTACATTTTGACTCAATCAGACCCGAAGGCCCTCGAAAATGAGCTTTAGCAGCTGCTGAAGCGTGCACAGTTTTTCAGCTTATATATATAATGTTCGATAACTTTGAAACATCGTATCTTACTCGTTTTAACTCCGTTTTTAGTGATTCTTTCGAGCACGTCTTCGTAATTAAAAGTTTTATAATTATTTTCCAAAAATGTATCTGTTGTGAACAGTAACTTTTATAAAATTTATTTTATAACCCGGTATTAACGTAAAACGTATATTTGTCGTATCTTTTTCGTTATAAATCGGTTTTTCGAGTTTCTTACCTTTTTGGAATCGTCATGAGACGTACTATTTTATAAAAATATCAAACCCACTGTTGGGAAATCGAACCAAAACAGTCCCTTATTAATGAATATGTGTTTATTTATATAACTTTGTTTTTATTTACTTTTCAACTTAATAAATAATCACTAGTCTTCCACAAGCCATTATACCATATGTCTTACATATTAGTATGTCCATTAGTCCATAGTTTGTCCAAGTGTCTAATATAATAAGTCCTTAACAATGCTTTTAAATCACAACTTTCTTAAGTGAACTTTTATATACTAGTTTATACTTATACTTTTTATACTTAAATCAACTTGGTACAATACTTATAATCCCGTTATAACATGATATTTACAACTATATAACATGTGTAAAAGTCCATAAAACCATGATCACAAGTATAAGCTCATTTTCCATGATTAAAAGTGTCCTAATGGTGATGAGCCATATAAACATTATATACATATGAAATCATGAAAGTAAATGATGTAGGGTTTTTAGATAACCTTGATGTGTAGTAGGATGAAAAGTAACAACTTCTAAACCCTTGTAAACCTCAAACCAAATCTTCTAATCACCTAGGAACATCTTAGATATGTTGTAGGGATGTTTGTAAATGAGGTAAATGAAATTGTATAGGTGGTTTATGGTGGTTTGTGGTTGTGTCGTGGCTAGGAGAGGCAAAAAGAGAGAAATAGTAAAATGTGTTGTGTGATTATTTCTTTCTAGGAGTGCAAATATACATGTTAAATAAGCTAGTCAAAGAGTACATAGGAAGTCTTAGACATATTAAGGAAATTAAGGAAGTCTTTGGTCATTGTTGGAAGATATGAGTCCTATGTCCCCTAAAATGGAAATCATCCCATGAAAATAAGGAAACAAGTTTTCAAGTTAGATATTTCTTTGGTTTTTCATATCTATAACCGGCCATGAAAGTGTTTTTGTGATATTATTGTGTAATTTATATGTATTGGGTATAAAAGTGGGTATTTGTTGAAGCGTAGAAAAGTTTTTGGTGTTTCCGAGTATACCTAAATGTATTTAATTGCGAAACGTAAACGTTTTACGTAACCAATAAAAATAAAATATAAAAAGTTGATTATTACTTTTATAAAAATAGTATATTGCTTGTTTGACAAACTTTAATTCGTTTGGTATCCGTTTACGTTAAATAATATTTTTTAACTTACGCGGTTTAACTTAACTATTAAAATTAAAAGCAAACGCGTGCAAGAATAGAAATAAATAATGGATTAAATAGCATCGTAAATGACCTAAAAATAAGGAATGTTACACTCTCCTCCGGTTAGAAGAGCCTTGTCCTCAAGGCTCGGGTTGCAACACCTGAAGAAGGTACGGGTTCAGAGAAAAGATTGTAGCAAGTCCTAATTTTCATAGCAATCAAGACTATGACATTTAGCAAGCAGGAATATAAGCATGCAAAGGCCTAATTAAAAATTCTAAAAAAATTCCACGAAATCAGGTATATTGGTGAATAAAACTTTTGTAAAAGAAGTTTTTCTAATTTTGAGTTTTTATACATTTTTTTAATGCACAAAAAAATAAATTTTGATGCACAAAAATTTTTTGATGCACAAATTTTTCGACTTGTTTTAGTTTGATGCGCAATAAAATTTTGATGCAAAAAGTCAAAAGAAGTTGGGTACAAAAACAAATTTTTGATGTACAAAAAAGAGATTTAATGCACAAACGTTTTTTTTCATAATTTTTTTCAGCAAAACTATCTACTTTTAGAAAAACTTCTTTCATAATTTTTTAGATTTTTTTGAGAACTTTTTTCAAAAAAATCTTTTTATTCTTCTCACGGATATTTGTCTTTCTATTTGATCTTTATCCTATATTATATATATTATATATTATATATATATATATATATATATTATATCTATATATTTATATCTATATATATAATATATATATTTGCGTTTTTGTATATATATATGTATATATATTATTTACTATCTATATTGTAGGGTTGCTTAACAATATGTTTTCGAAAGGAAAAGGTTTATGTGAGTTTGGCCTAACTAAAGGAACTCGGATTTGAATATGGTTCAGATATGTCCAGTCGGGCTGTTTGTGGTTCGGTCAATATGTATTTCCTTACTAGTTTTTTAAAACCCTTTTATTCTTTCATTACGATCCCCGATGGGAACATAAATATGTTCAAAAAATAACGCGGAAAGGAGCCTGGAAGGAGAAGGATTAGAATGCTGGTAGACCAGCAAGAAGTATATACATCATTATAGCGAAACCAAATCGGTGTTATGTTTCAATTACCCATTTCTATGATAATGCTCTCTCCATGCGGGTCCACAAACTTAGAATTCTGAAGTATAAGGAATCAGAATTTTGTTACACGTACTAAACTACTATTATATATTTCATATCTTAATAATGTTCCAAAGCAATTAAGTCGAAAGAGAGTGAGTGATCATAAGCAGAAGCAATATAAAAGCCACAATCTTACTTTTTGTTGACGATGATGATAAAATTAGTGTGATCATAAGGGTCACACGAGAACATGAACTGTAGTAACAGTATCACATGACATGTGTAACTCCTTACGGAAGCGCTTGAGAACCGATGCTCCTGGCAGTTCTTCATGTGCCACACCTATATTATAACGAACAAAATATTACCAAACGGCTTTATATGGAAAAAGAGTGACATGCTAATTACAAAAATCCAATGTCAATATTAAGAATATCTTGATTAGTATTAGTAATCAATCTATAAATTATGAAACCCATCTAGCAGCAATATAAGAGTGGATTTAATTGTTATCAGAAGCTGTGACCTCGGTTTCGCTTGACTTGCCGCGATAGCGCTCGATCATAGATGTCGTAAACACTTCATTTACTTTACCTATTTTAAAACCAACAAAATAATACCATAATAAGCCAAATGTGTTTTTTAACTTATCTACGTAAATAAGTTAATTTAAGATAAGTTATGTCTTTACCACACCCGATAGGCCATATGCAGCAGACATAAGCATAATTTGGATCACACAACACAATTACACACTATTTAATGATATTATGCAGCAGACATATGCAGTTCCTATTTTATACAATTTCATGAGCTATAAAAAAGATAATTCATTAAGAATAACCTCATTAGAACAGTGGGCATAACTTTTTATTTATTTATTCATGGTAATGTTTTTATACAACGTTATTTAATATAATATTTGAGAAGTTAACATACCCGTTTGTATTTCTGAAGCGACGGATTGTTAAGTGGAGGTCCTGCAAAAGGGATTGAAAAGTTGGTATATAAGAACTTCTGGATAATAGTCTGCCTACTATTGTTCCATAGCTGCCAAAAAAATATTGTATGTGTGCGCACGCATGCGTGCGCATGCTACAAAGAGAGACATACGTTATGAGTTTGACTCCATTCTTTGTTGAGGTTGCATGGCCAGAAGTGAATGTTGAACCTGGATTTCTTGTGTCACGGACAGTGCTTCTCTAAGTTCCTCAGTGTTAGCAGCCAACTCCTTATTCTCAATCAGCAAGAGTCCCATATTATATTGATAATCAAATAGTTGTGCAAAGAAGCAACAAATATGATTAGACGTCACATTTATTAACTGCGACACATGTGTAGAAGTAGAGTTTTATAGTCATAATCTGATGCATTAGTTATTTATTTGGAAAAAAAGCAAACCTGTATCGGCTTCGGTCATTATGCTTCTGTTTCATAGTTAGTTTTCTGATATATGCATACCTACTCGAAACGTAATTTCTTCGTCATCACTGATCACGTATACTCATTCGATCGATCATTCTCATTATTTATCACTTCGGCGCGTACGCTTGACCCATATTAAGTGTGGCTCCTATTTATTCACATACTATTAAGTGTGTTTAAGTTTAACCCGTTGACGATGGTTTTTTGGATCGACAACATCTAAGCACCAGACCTAAAGAGCATGACGCTAGTTCATAAGAGTCTAGATATCATTCATGAACTTTTTTAGATCTAAGGGACCTTTTTAAGACAGCCTTATGCATGTTTCGTAAGTAAACTATTAACCTTTCATGATCGTATTACCTGTCAGGTGGCTGTAATATCAGCTTGGTCACATGATATAAGCGACCATATCACATAATGAATTTAGCCTTATTATAACTCAAACAAATGTGTCTGTACACAATATGAGGTCACATTTAATAAATAAAAACTGAAGTATAAGTTGTCGACGGTTGTGTTTCAAAGTCTAATCCCCATAATGCATGTTAATACTTCTTGTTTGTTAGGCTGAAATATTTCATTTTTTCTATCTAACTTGATACTAAAATGAACATTAGAGTATCGTTATGCCAATATTTTTTATAAACATGATGAGATCATTAAGCCAATGACAATGAACTTCTATAAGTTTATTCATAAGTTTACCAATTGGAAGAGGATTGATATGAGCTTTAACAACTATTGATTTGCTAATTTCATTTTGATACATAAATAATCACTTTTTAGTGTTTGGAAAAAGTCTTCTCATTTGAAATGGTGAAATGATATGTTTAGGAAACGGCTATATGATTCTGGTTATGTCACCTCTTAGAAACTTAAATAAACAGAAATTTAAAACACTCACACAGCTTGGATCATCCAAATTCCAAGGTGCTTATGCTTATATTTAGGCTGATACGAAGTTTAGATCATCCAAATTCCAAGATGCTTTTGCTTATTTAGTTATGTCTAATCTCCTAAACTGGTCTTTAGCTAAATTTCAATATCTAATTATTTTAACAGCTAAGTCTACTTTTATTTACTCTTTCTTAGTGTCTCTAAACACGCAGCAATAAGCATCAATATTCACAATCATTTAACACACACACAGCGTGTGAGCAGTGTGGTTATTACCCATAATCTATTCCACTAATTTCACTGCTTTTTTTACTATCTCACTTTTCTTTGCAATTGTTTTCCTCATTTTTGACATTTTTTCTAAAACTGAAGGAAATGATCATAGGAGAGTTGCTGATTGTGCTTTCTTTCACCTTTTCAGCTCTAGTTTAGGAAAGGATAAATAAAATATGCATATGTACCTCGATTGAAGGCATTGTCATTGATAGATGCAAGTCTTTGCCATTGTATACCGCTTCCATCATGGTAATACAGTGAGAGCGCTCATCATTTTAGACACGGTCTTTCAAGGTGGCTAAATACACTGCAGAAACTATCTTGCTAGCTTGTGCATTAAAGCCCCCAAGTGCAACAGCCATGATATATCCCATGAGATTCTTGAGCATATTTAACTCCACCAAAGCCAGGACCGTGGTTTTCAATACCTTACTTACCACCTCTTCTTTGATCACCGCCTCACAAACCACAGACTCCCGCTGCCTTATCCAGTTTACCTTACCGCCGCAGGTTTCTTGTCCGAACAATACTTTCCTATCACATTTTGAAAATATAATGTCTGAGCATATTTATCACTTACATGTAAGATTTATCAGCCATTCCAACTCTAATTTATAACCTCTGAGCTCATCATCTGATGAAGAAAAACACAATTAGATGTACCTGTATAATGATAGATACGCAATAACATAATCTAGAGACTATATAATGGCAATCATCATTTATTGGATAAAGATATATCAATGTAGATACGTGCATTGTCACATGATTAGTCATAGGTTTCATCACCTTGCTTGAACTTCGCAGGTGCATCAGCAAGAGCACCACCATAACCACCTTAAATCTATGAAGCAGGAACACTATGATAACCACCTTGACTCTGTGAAGCAATAGCACTGCCATGTCCACCATTTGAACCATCCTGGGCACCACCATGATTATCAGGCATAGAATCACCAACATAACCATTCTTGTTCTGAAACTTGTCCACACGATTATAACTTGTCCAAACGGCACCTATTAATAAACATAATTAACAAACAAAGTTTGACATATAGGGTGTTTGAATGTGTGTTTTGAACGTGATTATGTGATAGTGTTCTACAAAGCATAATGATTTATAAGATGCAAGAAAAGAACAAATCTC
>BQNB010034956.1:0-48756 GCA_026074375.1 Tanacetum coccineum
ATTTAATTACACCTGCAACCGTTGTTCTCACATAACATGTTTATCCACCAAAAATATGTGATTTATGTGAAAATAATAAAGTGATAAAATAAGTGTTGTGAGACAAATAAAGGCGAGAACAAGAAATAAATTTTGATCCGACCGGTTTTATACCTTAGCTTTTTTCCTTAACATACTTAAATCGAGTTTGTTGCTAGTCTTATGTAGGCTTATCCATTATGCCAAACTCGATTTATTAGAGTTGAGATTGTTGCCAGTCTATGTGACTTGTTAAAGTGCCGATCTTAATTCGCTAGGCTAAGCATTCATGAGTCTTTTGATTTTAAATTGCGAAGAACGAAAAATGATAGTGTTAATTATAAGTCATGATATTAAACGTAGAATAATTGGTTTTCTTTCAAGCTCATAAGTATTAATTGTGGCTTTTTCTCCCATTAGCTTGTCTCACTTATATGCATAAATGTTTAATAAATAAGGTTGTCCGGTTCAACTTAATTTTTAGTAACTTTCCTTTGACTTGGAAGTCAATGATTTGAATTTTGGCTTATTATTTGCATCACATGTTTATTGCTTTACTTATACCTTAAAGAGCCTTAGGGTATATGGTATGAGTAGAGTTAATCATTTTATTACTTTTTGCCTTAAAGAGCCTTAAGGTATATGGTACTTATAAAATTAGTGATTGGAAAATGTTGCTTAATTATTTTCACCTTAAAGAGGCTAAGGGTAGATGGTGTAAATAATATTACTTGATTTATGTCTTAAAGAGCCTTAGGGTATATGACATGAATTAAGGCAAAAGCAACAAAAAGCCAAAATTTCGTTCACTTCATCGGTTTTTCAAGGATAAAGGTGGAAGCTAAATTTTATTTTCAACCGTCCCGCTTTATTTTTGGATTAATTAAATATCGAAACAAGTCTTAAAGAGCCTTCGGGTATATGACTTAAGTAAAATCTTGAGATACAAACTTAGGATTTGCGGGAGGAAAAGTAATACACAATTAGTATTTATGAGTAGTGTTAGTATCATGACTTGTATTTGACAATGATCTTGTTTTTAAGCTTAGTATGGAAAAGTGAAAGTTGGGGACGATGAATTTATTTTGCTTGTTCCATGATCCTAAGTATTATCGAGAATAATGAAAGCACAATGTTATGAAGTGTTGAAGTATGGAAAGTTATGAAAAAGCATAAAAAATGAAAAATGTTGAAAAGGGAAAAACGGGGCTTTTCAAAGCTAATGTTTCTTTAATCCCTTAAGATGAATACTTAGCTACTTTTCGAGGTTATTAATCAAGGGGGATTAAGATTCTTAGTTTTCTAAAGTGTTATTTATAATATTGCGTGAGGACACGGCAATACCTTAGTATGGGGGAATTTGGTATGTGCTATTTTACACATACCTTTTACCATGAAAAACGAACCCAAAAGACCAAAAACATAATAAAAATTGCAAATATTTGTTTGTTTTTGTGTTTGTGTATGTGCAGGTACGGATATTAAAGAAATGGACAAAATAAAGACAAAACCGGACAAAAACGGACACGAGAAGGAAAGAGTACATAAGAGCTGGGAGTTTACTAGCAAAAAGTTAATAATGGTCAACAAAAGTCAACCAAATGTCAACAATGGTCAACCCACATAATGACAAAACTTTGAAAAATACCAAAACAACCCTTATTATTAAATCAATTGCACCACATTAATAACACCGTTAGTCCTTTTAATATAAAAGACTAACGGCCGTTAAGACTTTTATTAACCCTTTACCCTTAACCTTTTACCCAGCCCAAAATAATAACCCCCAGCCCAATTCTTTTTTATATAAAACCAACCCAAGTCAACTCCCTTTAAACGACCCAGTCAAACAAACATAAAGAAAAGAAAGGGCGCATAAATTGGTTTTACTGTTCACATTCTTCCTTCCCTTTTACCCTGCACACTTGTATACCATATTCACCCCTACTTAAATGGTACTTACCCTTTTTTCTAGAAGCTCTGACACCATCTGACACTCAGATGTCCACGCTGGCGATCCCGTGCATTCTTATTGGTGGAATTAATGTGGCAGTCAATAAAGGGCTTGGATCAATTTGTTAGAAGATGGTTTGATATGGATGGCTAGGATTAAAAGACTCAAGACGCTCCTGAGAGCCTAGAATCTTCTCTTCATGGCTATAAATAGCTCACTCGAATCACACAGCAAAGATATCTAGGAGTAGGGTAGTTTAGAGTAGTGTAGATTAGCTTATTTCAGCTTATTCATCTTTTCTTAATGTAATTCTTATTTAAAAGCCATGTAATCCTTTTCTTATTAATGAAATTGCATTTTTTACTTTAAAATTGTGTTTTACTTTTATAAGAATTTTGCTAAATAAATAATCTCTTAATAAGCTCTCTCTGTTACTCTTAAGCTAGCTTGTCACTTAGTTAAGTTCTCAAAGCTTAACTAAGCTTATTAATACTCATATCCTCCCCTAAATTTACCTCTGCTTGGTTATTGGATGATAAGCCAGTTTGGAAAGGGCTTATTGGACTTTACTGGCTTGTTATTTACAAGTCAGAGCTTGTAGATTAAGCTAAATTAAGCATTCACCTCTGTTTAGCTGAGGTGGAGGTACTCTTTCATTTCCTTCTTCTATTTACTATTCTGTCATTTAATTTTCTAGTTAATCTTTGCAAAATAGCTTAATCTGCTTATTCATAAGTGTTTTATTAGTCTTAATGTTTAAATTGAGCTAGCTGTTAATCGGTATTAGTGGTTAATTTTGGGCTTGTCTAAATTAGCTTAAATACTAATCCAATGGTTAGTGTGTTACGATAGGTTAATTCGTTGTTCAAAAATCAACGAAATTAATTTAGACAAACTTGTTGCAATATCATTAATCAATTATTGTCGTGTATATAAAATCATTGTAGGGCCTTGTCTAAATTATCTTGGGCTTGTTGGTACGAGTAGGTTAATTCGTTGAAATTACAAATTTGTATTAGTTTTATAAATGGTTACTGTTAACATTGAATTTGTTGTGTTGTTTGAATTTTTGGTACCGGTCATCTCATGAGGCGTGGAGCTTAAGGGTTTATTTAGCTAGACCGGACATTTGAATTAGTTTTTTTTTATGTTAAATAAACCTGGTGGTATTTCGTTTAAATTGCGGGTCTCCAATGTCGATCATATTCAAACCTTTTTCAATACTTAGCATAGTTTTATTATTTTATTATATATTTGCCTATTTTTGTCATGCTTAGTGTAGATTTATTTATATTTGATAAATTGAATTTTTCATTATGAGTAGTGAGTAGATTTATTAGTGCTTATTAAGTGATTAGTGATTTGGAATTTAGGTGCAGGTTTAAAAAGATTTTAAAAAAAATTATTAGTCATTAGAATTTTCTTTTCGATTTACATTCCGTCATTTATTTTTAATGCAATTTAATTTCTTGTCATTTATTTTTAAGCATTTCATTTTACTTGTCATTTTAATTCGTTAAACCTAAGCCCGCACTTGATGAACATTTCAAGTCACTTGGCAAGCATATTAGTCATTTATATCTTTTAGATCATTTTTAGTATAATCTCATATTTTTAAACTTAGATTTAAAATTAGTATAACTTAGCGTGCTTTTATATGCTTTTCCTTTTAGTAGATCTAGAAAACCAAGTCAAAATTATTTTAAAACCATTCAAAACGCGCGATCACGGACTTAACCGATTTTCAATTCACACTTCGTCGAGGGAAAACGACCCGGGAGGTTTTTGAGACAACTTTGGTTAAAAGTTTGTTTCTAGAACCCGACGGAAAATACTTACTATACTATAATTGTTATCTATCCGTATTATTAGGTATTAATATATTATATATATTTTTATGTGTTGATTTGGATCGATCAATTTTGGCGCCGCTGCCGGGGAAGTTGTACGATTTTCGCGTTTCGTTCGAATATTACTGTTTTTGAAGATCCTTCCCCGTGAAGTTAATTGCTTTCATTTGTAAATATTTTCTTATATAAAAATATAAAAATCCAAAAATATTTTTCTTCTTATTTTATTTTTATTTTTCCTTTTCCTTTATAAAAAAAACCCAAAAATATTTCATTTCGATTTTATCCTATGTATTATTTGAAAATCTATAAATATTGCGTCCTCGAATCCTACTTATTCGTTTAATTTCTTATTCTCTTTACCCCTATTCGATAATTCTTCGACATGTCTTCATTTTTATCAACCTTGCTACGGGTGTGGAGAGCAATTTTTCGGTTCATTTTGTCCACGATGTAATCCGAATTCTTTCGATAATTCTCAATATTTTTCCGACTACTCTCCACAACCTCGGTACGAGACGAATATTTGTGAGTTATGTGGAAACGATGCTCATTTCTTTTTGTTTTTTTTTGGGGTTTTTTTATAAACCGGATTGTCTCAACACAAGTTCCGTTTGATTATAATCCGAACCCATGTTTCGATCAAAACTTCGATAATAATTTTCCACTAACTTCACTAAGTTTTCCACAACAATACCTTTGTTGTGAGAACTGCGGGGTTCCTCATGAAACTTTTCAGTGTCAACCATTGAACCAAAATTTCTATGAACCTAATTTTTGTTATAATTCTAATCCTTCCGGTTTTGACCAATATCAACCCCCGCAGTTTCCCGACAATCATCAATTTCCTCAAGAGACGAGTAAAGAAATTTTGCAAGCTCGTGACGACTTAATGGAAGCTATACAAGCCTTTTTAAAGGAGTATGATCATATACCTCCTAATGAAAAGTGCATGGCTTTATTACTAGCTGAGAAAGATTTTCTTAAGATTAAGCAAGCTATGGAAGAAGAGCATAATCAACCTGAAGTTTTACAAGAATTGCTTCTTAAGCTTATAAGCGATTTGCAAATTCTTAAAGGAATTCAACAAGAGAAGAAGAAGCCGACAACTCAAAGTTCTATTCCACATTAGAATTTTTCTATGATTGACGATGAAGAAGCTAGAGACAACTTTATGAAAGACGTTTGCACCTTCTTAAGGAAGTTTAGTCGTATACCTTTTGGAGTAACACCAAAGGTTATATTGATAGCTTGGGAAAGTTTTGGCGAAATTAAAGATGCTTTGATGGACAAGCAATATCGACAAGAGGATATTCAAGAATTGATGAGTAAACTCCTTGAAGATGTGCGAAATATCAGTGAAGAGTTTTCAGAATATATTAATTGTCCAAGCTGGAATCGTCCGCTTTTCTACTTCGATGATGACGATGATGAGTATACTGTTATATGGAGAAGGCCTAAAGCGATCACACCCGATGAACCAATCGAGGAGCCCGATAACTCTCTAAGTATGGGGGACGAGCATCTTAGCACTATTCCAGAAACGGAATCGGACGAAGTAATAAAGTCTGGTGTTGAGAACCTTGTCCCAATCCCAAGTGAGTTCGAGGGTATTTCCGACGATACGTGTGATGTGCCCGTTCGTGATGATTCTTCTACTTTTGATGCTTTGAACGATAATTCTGAGATTTTATCCAATTCCAACGATGATGATACTTCGAGTGATGACGATGATTTTGAGGATGTCGAGTACGTTAGCTTAGAAGAGGTGAATGATGAGAAAGAGTTTGATTTAGAAGATATTCTTCAAATCCAAGACGTTATTCTTCGAGAGAAATTATTAAACATACATCGTCTTATTTCTAATATCGAATCTTTGAAAGTTAACCCTACTCCGGATCGTGTGCTCAAGTCTCCTTCTCCATTTCCTATCCCCGTCGCAGATAGTGATTCGTTCTTAGAGGAGTCCGATACTTCTCTTTCTCATTTGGATAATTCTTTACCCGAATTCGAGTCTTTTAGCGATCATACGGAAGAGACGAGAAGTGGCAGTACCACTACTCATGCTAATTACTCTCTTCCCGAGTATGATTCGTTCTTTTTTTGATTGACTCAGATCAGGGATGGGTATTGATTAGCAAATTGATAATTTAAATGACCCTAACTATTTGGAACTTTCCCGATTTGAATCATTTTTATTTCGATCCGTCATTTCTCCTCCTCTCTCCAGAACCACCGAGTTGAGATTTGCTTATATTTTGAGCCCGATGCTCTTGTGATTGATAATTTTAATGAGCTTAATGATGACCAAAGGAGAAGTGAGATTGATTTTTCTAAAGATGACGATTCCTTCACATTTGTTATCCGGACTTTTCTCCCATTTCTCACCTAACCTCAGGTTTACTCCTCTTACTTAGCCTCCACCGGAGAGAGAAGAAACGTCTTTGATCCCGGCATCTCCACATAGACCGTGGACCTCTCAACGGGAAGAAACTTTCATGATCTTTAGGATTATCCAGAAACATTTAGTGAAAGGCCCTGATTAAGAATACTTTTCCCTTTGCTTCCTATCCCCAAGGACAAATTAATTCGGAGGTCGAGGTCAAGCTCGTCGACTCGGTATAACAAAAACAAGCATTTTCTAACTTCATATCTATTTTCTTAACAACTAATGAAGGGGGCTTGACTACCTATTCCCTCGTGTTTCGTGTTTTTTTGTTGTGATAGTTTTTGTCCAGATTACCCCCGGATTATTAAATACGCTCGGCTCAATGGATTTGTCATTTAATTTCACGATCATCATATCCACACTTCATTTAGGGAATCACATATCCTAATCTTATCGATTAACCCTTAATACTTGAATTATGCCTTGAAATTAGTATGGGGGTATTAATATCACATTGAGGACAATGTGTAGTTTTAGTAGGGGGGGGGGAATCTATCGATTTGATATTACCTGCAGTTGTTGTTCTCATGTAACCCGTTTTTCCACAAAAAATATGTGATTTATATGAAAAATAGCAAATATTTTAAATTTTTATGCATAAAAAAAGTGAAAAATATTGAAAAAATGATGTAATAAGTGTGTTGACACAAATAAAGGTGAGAACGAAAAATAATCCGATCGGTTTTAAACCTTAGCTTTTTCCCTACATTTTAAACTATGAATAGTCTGTGCAATTCCTCAAGTAGACTTAAACATGCTAGACTTGATTTGTTATTAACGTAAATGAAGACTTGTGCTAATCTCATGTAGATTTTAAATATGCCGAGTTGGAATTTATATGGCTAAGCATTCGCGAATCTCTTTCTTAGAGATTTTAAATTGCGAAGAACGAGAAATGATAGTGTTATTTATAAGTCATGACATTAAACATAGAATAGTTGGATTTCTTTAAGGCTCATAAGTGTTAATTGTGGCTTTTTCTCCCATTAGCTTGTTTCACCTTTATATATAATTGTTTAATAAATAGAGTTGTGCGGTTTTTTGGTTAATAATTAGTTAATAGAAGTTTTCTTTAAGTTTTTTCCTTTGAGATTAGGTATGATACACATCAGGAATACTTAATTTGGCATATTATATGTATCACATTAATAAATATTTTGCTTATTCCTTAAAGAGCCTTAGGGTATATGGGATAAGTAGAATTCAATAATAATCCAAGACTGATAAAAGTTTGCTGCATCTTGCCGGCTCACAACCGATGTTACAGCCTTCTAAAAGGTCGAGGAAGTTACCGAGGTCGAAATATGTTTGCTACATCTTGTCGGAGGCGTGGCCGATGTTGTAGCCTTCTAAAGGACTGAGGTTTAATAATGTTGCTTAATTTTTTGTCTTATTTTGTACCTTAAAGAGCCTAAGGGTATATGGTGTGCAGAATAAGATTAGTCTATTCATGTCTTAAAGAGCCTTAGGGTATAATGAACATTAAATGATGCCTTGCTTAAGTAGCCTAATAAAAGCCAAATTTTGGTTGCCTCGATGTGAACTTTAATCTTGATGACATTTGATCTTTTGAAGAGGGCTAGGAGGTAATTATTGTGTTCTTAACCGTTATGCTTTATTTTTAGAATTAATAAGTATCGAAATAAAGTCTTAAAGAGCCTTCGGGTTATAAAGACTTTAAATAAAATCTTAAGATACAAAATTAGGAAATAAGGGAGGAAAAGTAAGTACACAATTAGTATTTATGAGTAGTGTTAGTGTCATGACTTGTATTTGACAATGATCTTGTTTTTAAGCTTAGTATGGAAAAAGTGAAAGTTGGGGAGCTTTAATTTATTTTGCTGTATCCATGATCCTAAGTATTATAAAATAATGTTATTAAGTGTGGAAATAATGGAAAGTTAGAAAAAGCATAAAAATGTTGAAAATCGAAAACGGGGCGTTTCTTAACTATTGATTTCTTAATTCCTTTAGATGAGCACTTTATTACTTTTTAAAGTGATTAGTTTGGTGGTGTTGGGAATTTTTAGTTTAAGCGTGTATTAGTTACATTGCGTGAGGACACTACAATCTCTAATATGGCGTATATGTGGTATTCGCTATTTTATACATACTTTTACTTGTAAAATAAATAATCCCCCAAAAAAAGAACCAAAAACAAGTAATGAAAATTGCAAATATATGTTGTTTTTGTGTTTGTGTATGTGCAGGTAAGTATATCAAGAAAAAGACAAAAATAAAGACAAAACCAAACAAAACTGAGCACGAGAATGGAATGAGCGCGAGATTACAAGTCCAACGGTGCCCTCGGATTTAATTGGCCACCCTAACCAATTTTGAGTGCCGGCCGCCACTATTCCAAAATACCTAATATAATGCTTAAGCACATATTTTAACCAAAATATAAAGTTACATAAAATTGGAGACCGTATATGTTGCTGACAGTCAGGCCCACAAAGCGGTGAAATTATATGAAATGAAATCACGTGCATTCCACTAGGGAAGAATGGACGAATGTTGTGTGGCCACGTGGCTAAGCTTTTATTCTCTACAATTCATTTCAAATTGTTGCAAGTATGATCTAACAAATGAAAATGCAGCGTAGTAATGAAGCAATAATATTGGCCACGTGGCGACTTTGTGACGGGTGGATCTAATGTATGCAAAGCGGCAATCCATGTGTGGTGAAATTCTATGCAATGATTGACCACTCTATACTCAAATGATTAGTGTAATTTTACACTTTCACCCCCTTGGTCCCTTATAAATGTATCCCGCTCCCCATCACTTGTACTAGTTTTTTTCATTTTATTTTTCTTAGTTTAGTTTAGATATTTTTAGCTTATTTCTTTTTTTGTAATTGCTTATTTTAGTTTTTATGCTTATTGTACTCAGCTCTTGTCTCAAGCTTTTTAATATAATGTAATAGATTTGGTTTAAAGTTGATTATAAATCTCGGTTTTCTTATTTGGTGCTTATTGGTTCGTTTATCTTTATTTTCATGTATCTTATTCTATAAGCTATCTTTTCGTGCGGCTTATTATTATCAAAAACTTTTAAAAGCTTAGAAAGTGACTTCTAAAAACTCACAAAGCTCTTTCGATTCATTTTCATTAGTTTTTAAACACTTTTCATACTAATAAGCTCAAATAAGTTTGATCCGGCTTATTGACATGCTTAATTCATTTTTCGTTTGAATAGTAGCTCATAATCTTTGATAAGTGATAAGTGTAGAATACACATATCTATTTATGCTTAAAATAACCCAATTAAACCCAAAACAGACCAAAAATGGCAAAAAATATCGTGTATGTGTGTTTTTGTTGTTCATGTACGGATAACTCAAAAATCACAAGAATAGCAGTCAAAATCAGCAAACACGACAACAGATTCAGAAGAGTACAAAAAGAAACCAAAGAATCAAAGCCGTCCCAACCCAAACCTTAGCTAAATGCCTTTTATATCATCCATCAAGGGCCAAATCTTGCGACTGTCCAAAGTTATTATAACTTGAAAGAGAGAAAAGAAAGACAAGGACCAAATGTGCAAACTCACCAAAGTTCAACAGTTTTAACTGTCTAAAATAGGCGGAATCCCATTTACTATTACACCCATCTTCTCCATTTCACCATCATGGTAAAACAAGGGCAAATAAGAAATTAAAGGTGCGTTGGTTCAATTCAAGTAACTACACAAATACGAGGACAAATAGTCTAATCAAGGGGATAACTTATCCTAGTCCACCAAGCTCAATCCTCGTTAGCCATGGTGAATAGCACAAAATTATGTGGGTTTTGGCTAAACTCACTCACACAAAAAACAAACAACAAACGTCACAATAACATCAAAGAATCAGCCCTGGCAATCCTCAGATGTCCACAAATCGATCCAACCTCTACAATATAGATCAAGATAGATTGAAAGAAATGATTGGTTTAGATTAAAAGTTGTGGAAGAGCAAGTCGAAGGCAAACCTAGAAGCATCAGCTTGCACAATAAATAGGCCCTCATATCACACACACTCAAGTGGTCTTTCCTTTTATCTAGTTTTTTTAGTAATTTTAGACTAGCTTAAATTTCGTGTTTTTTTTATTAAATGTAAATTTTCCGTTTTCACGTAATTGTAACAGCTTCTTTAATTAAATGAAATTCGTTTTAGTGTTTAAAATCCATTTCAAAGCTCTCATTTAATGTTTAAGACTCTCTAAATAAGCATTTTGGTCTCAATAAGCTAATAAGCTCATATTAAGCTTCTTCAGTCTATAAGCTGAATAGAGCTGTTTTGAATTCAGAATTAATCTTACAAAACCAATAAAATCAGTTAAATCTATTAATGGGACTTAATTGGATTATAGCTTTTGGAAGGGGAATCATAACTTGGAAGAATCCCAAGGACTTTATACTCTAGCTTATTCCATAAGCTAGGGAGCTGTAGCTGCTTAATGGCTTCCTTGTGTTTAGCTAAAGGATTAATAAGTTTCTCTTTCACCCTTCTCTAATTTCAGTTTTAAGTTGTCTTAGTTTAGTTTATATGTTAATATTGCTTATTTGCTTTGTTCCTTTGCTTAATTAGTGTTTAAATATCTCTTCTAGTGCTTATTAGTTGTTTGTCCTAATCTGTTTTTGCTTATATAGTTATAGATCATTAGTTATTAATTTCTGTCATAAAAACTCATAAAATCCAAAAATATTAGTTTAAATAGTTTAGATCTTAGATTAAGGTTTATCAGTTTGTTTAATCATGATTAATAAGTTGTTTTAGGCTAGTTTTTATCTGGTATTAGAAGTTTTTGTTCATTGGATTTCGCTAAAAAGCTTTTCTTCAAATATGTTTATAATGATTAAGTAGGTGTTTTTAAGTGCAATCGCAATTTCACTAGCAGTACTAAACCTCAGTTAGTACTGCCTAAACTTTACATCTACCAGTACTCAACCATAAGTAGACTGTTAGCTTAAATTTCAGTAGGATTAAGTTTAGTTTCAGCTTATTAAGAATTTAGTTTCAGTTTTCATTATTTAGCTTAATTCATAGCTTATTTTTGTCCTTAAAAGTCGAATTGCATCAGCAGTACTTTCACTTGAAAGTACTGCTGAATTTTTACACTACATTACTAACCTCAGGTAGTCCTAGCAGTTTCTTAGCTTAATTTAGATAAGTAATTTTAAGATTTAGCTTATTAAATTCAGTAGGATTTAAGTTTTAATATAGCTTAATACGGTTTAAGTCTTAATTTGCAATTTCTAGCTTATTTACTTAGTTTAATTCAGCTGTCAAAAGTCATAAAAACCTGAAAATTCCAAAAACAGTAGGAACTTAAGTAGAGTCTAAATTTGTTAAATTAGCTTTTAAGTCTAGATTTTATAGCTCATTTAGATGGATAATAAGTAGATTAATAAGTTCTTTAAGTTTTAAAGTCTAGTTTAGCTTATTAAGGTTTTTAGCTTACTTGGATTTTGTGTTACTTTGCTTATTTCCTGAGTTTGCTTATTTCTTGATCAATTTCAGTAGCATAAGAGTAGTTTAAGCTTTGATTTCTTTGCATTCTTAGATTAAGCTCATCATGAACTATTTAGGACCTTTTCCTTTTTTCATTTTGATCTAGTTTGGTTTTTTTTACTTATTTTTTAAAAATCAAAGGTTAAGCCGTCCTTGTCTGAGGTCCGGTTTAGAAATAAGCTCTTAAAGAGCTTATTAGTGATTTCAGCACCTAAGTGTCTTTATTAATCTTGTTCCCACTATCCCCCCCCGCTTCCTTTACAACTTGCTTCTTTGATTTTTCATTTAAGCTCTTTAAAAATTTCGAATGCTTTTGCATTAAGTGTGATCATCGGGAATAGATTCTTCAGGGTAGAATAGTGTAACTTTCAATTTAGTTGTTTACTAAGTTGGCCCTCCGTTAGTTGTTAAGTTTCCCCATTAGTCTCTTAGATCTTTGCACATAGTCCATTAGTTAAGTTGTTAACTAAGCTTACTAGTTTTAATTAATAATTAGGTTTAATTTTTAATTAGTGTTTAATTAAACCATTAATAAAAAGAATAAAAAAAAAAAAATTTAGGCTTGTTTTTTAATTTTAATAATTTTCGGCATTAGTCCTTAGTTAAGTTTTAATTAAATTTAATAGATTTAATTAGTAATTAGGTTTAATTAAACTTTTGTAATAAAAAAGATAAAAAAATTAGGGCTTTAATTTCTAGAAACCAAATCAAATATCTTTGCTTCATTCAAATCAGGATCCGATCCAAAACGTGGTTTCAATTGCACTAGTCATTGGGGAAAACGACCCGGGTGATCATACTTGCCCGGTTAATTATACGTATTCTATATATATATCTTTGTGAGTGGAATTGTCCAAGGGATACTTGGGGATTTCCTTAATTTCTCTATAAGTATATTGTTTTATATGTATGTAAAACTACGATCAGTTTTTGGCGCCGCTGCCGGGGATTAGTGTTTACGATTCTTACGTTTTGTGTTTGTTGATTTGGTTTGAAGATCCTTTCGTCCTCGAAAGTTTCATTCTTGTTTTAAAATTCAAAAGTAAAAAAAAATCATAAAATATAAAAAGTAAAAAATATTTTCCTTTTCTTTTTAGTATAAGTAAAAGATAAAAAATAGAAAAATCAAAAACATAAAAAAATTGTCCTAAAAAAAAGAAATAAAATAAACAAAGTTGGTAATCGAACACCAACATATAATATCTTCTATTGAGATATTATCATTTCAATTTCCGGTGAACTTGCAATTGTTCCCAATTCGTAATCAAAGATTTAACACTTGCCTTTTGTGTCACTACCAAGTACGGTCAACCTTCGAAAAGCATTTTCAGAGGCTACCGTTGAATATTGATTATTTTGGTTTAATCTCTTTTCGTGTAACCAGTTAAAATTCATTGTAAAAAAAAAAAAATTGTTAAAGATTTGCTTTTTAATTTGTTAGTTTTATCTTTTATTATGCGCACACTGACAGTCGCATCTCGTAGTCGTCGCTACACAAACTCTTTCGTTGTCTGAAAACTTTGATTTAGAAAACAATTGGTTGACAAAACGTTTTCCAATGGCCGACAATCGATCGATGGCCCAAAGTTACAAGCACCCATCGAGGGTTATGGAAGATGCATATTGTTCCACCAATCAATGCCAACAATTTTGAGCTAAAGCAACCGGGAATCAATTCTTGTGCAAAGTAATAATTTAACGGTAGACAAGATCCCCACAATTCACCTTCGATTTTTAATAAAGGTCACTTCAACCGTTTAGACATCCAAGTTCACGAACACTTCGATAAAGCTTTTGCTTTTCCCCTTTTTCTCTAGACGTGAGCCCGAGATTGTTAACAAGGAACCTCCTAGATCAATTCTCACATGGACGACCTTGTTTCAAAATTCATAAACCAATTCTTCCCCACCCCAAAAAACAAACTTACCCCACCCCGAAACAAAATCACCAATTTTTTCCAAGGAACCTCAACGAATCTTTTAAACGAAATGGGAACGTTTTAAAGGACTCCTTCGGCAAGCCCGCGACCATGGCTCTCGAACTAACACCAACATCGATACTTTTTAAATTCTTTGAATTCAAACGATCAAAATGCCGTAAGATTCTGCAGCAGGTGCACTTTTTTTAGACAAAATGCTCAAGAAGGTTTAGCGATTATTGAAAAGCAAGTCAAAAGTTCGTTACTCCATAAGTCGTGCTAATGTTACAAAATGAGTAGGATGCTCCTCTTTCCTAATTCTTCACCTTCTAACTAATTCTTTCGATATGCAACAATAGCCAGCCGCTTCTCCTCTCGAGGATAAGAGAATATCAAATGAACCAAAATGTTGAACAAATTAAATCTGTAGTGTTACTACTCCTGCACCCGTTAAGCATTGAGGAAGTATTGTCACTTGTGGATCAAAATTCAACCATTTGAACCTTGGCCGTTAACTCAGGTGGAAAAGATTTTTCCCGCTTTTTTCATGACAACATCCAACAATTTCAACAAACCCGCAGCTTATGGAATTTTTCTCCAAAGAAACCAACCTTCCAATGTGGCAAGTCAAATGAGACCACCGGGTTTCAATCAACCAAATGTCCAAAACAACCAAAACCGATACCAAGGAACCAATTCTAATTTCAATCCAAATTGTGGAGGAAACTTTAATCAAAACCGTCAAAATCAAGTTTATCAAGCTCCACCATACCAAACACCAACCAATCAACCACCAGTCAATCAAGTTTTACCTTACCAACCTCCAACAAAAGATGTTTTTTGAATAACAGCTTTTGAAAGCTAACGTAAAGCAAACGATGCAATATTGAAGAATGTCAGAATCAAATCAAGATTGCAAAATCAAATGGCAAATGTTACAAGTTTGTTAACAAGCCTTTGCACCAAGTTTGATGATTTAGACAATACCAACCAACCTTCAAGTTCAAGTTTTTTACCAAGCAATACCATTCCAAATCCTAGAAATGAAGCCAAGGCAATTACAACTTGTAGTGGTGTTTCATACGATGGACCTCCGATTCCACCGCCGGTGGTGGAAAAGGAAAGTGAGGTGACAAAGGATACGGAGCTACCGAGCACCGAAGACATCCAACCTCCTCCATTCGTCCAAGAACAACCCAAAGACAAAGAACCAGCGAAGAACCTCTTTTCGTTGCCAACAAAGCCAACCCTAATTTACCTTACCCATCAAGACTCAACAAACAAAAGATTCGTGAAAAGGATGATATCCTAGCTTCAAAGTTTATGGAAATCTTCCGTAATCTTCACTTTGAGCTAAGTTTCGCGGATACTTGGTGTTTACCCCCCCCCCCCCCTTATTCAGATGCCAAAGTTTGCTCCGAATGTTTAAAAAAATGCTTAATAACAAAGACAAGTTGATCGAATTGACCAAAACGCCGTTGAATGAAAATGTTGTAGTGCGTTGCCTAATAAAGCTTCCAAAAAAGTCGAGTTGACCCCGGTCGAATTTCTCATTCCCATGTGATTTTTCAGAGTTTGATAGTTACTTAGCCCTGGCCGATTTAGGTGCATATCAAGCTCATGCCTTACCCATGGGAAAAAGCTTAACTCTCAGAGCCTTAACGAAACAAAAATGGTATTAGAATTACCGACCGTACAATTTCCAAACCAACCGTGTAGTGAAAATGTTTTTTTGTCAAAGTAGGAAGTTTTAACTGTCCCGCCGCTTCCGTTGTTCTAGATTTAAACCGAATCCCGAGTACATTGATACCGGCGACCCTTTCCTTAGGACGGCTCAAGCTTTAATCGATGTTTACGAGGAGAAATTACTGCTTAGGAATGATGATCAAGCGTTAAACTCTTACATGTGGTGAGCTCCTGCTATTTCGGACAAAACAATCCTCGAATTACAATGAAAAAGTTTGATCTAATTGATGCTACTTGTAAGAATACTCACAAGAATAATGGATTTTCCGATTTCCCGTTGCCTTACCAACAATCCTTCTCCATAACTTCGATCCGATCGTTTTCTAATCATTCTCCAACACTTACTCCTTTTGATGAAAGTGATTTTCCTACTCTTTGAAGAACCATGCTGTTATAGCAATCATGATGAACTAGGTTTTCACGCATCTTTCATGCTACATACTACGATCCCGAGGGTGACATTCTCATTCTTCGAGGCACTTCTCAACAATGATCCATTACCCTAACCCAAACCAAGGAGATTACTCACCCGGAATTCAAAAAGATCTTAAAGTTGTTGAACCAAAAGAGTCTTCACTTGAACAAAAGAATGCAAATTCCCGAATCGAGCTTAAAGAGTTACCTCCGCATCTCGAGGTATCGGTTTAAGAGGAAATTAACAAACTCCAGTCATAATTCAAAAGATTTGAGCCAAGAAAAAAGTACGCGATCACTCATTTACGTTCTAAAAACCCGAAAACAAAACAAGCAATTGCTTGAAACTATCTGATAATCCGAGCATAGATCCAGAATTTTTGCTCATTCAAAATCCCTTTTAGAAGATGATTCGAACCTTCATGGGAACATCAAAGGCGGGTTTAAACCCTAAAAAATCCCACGACGTAATCAAGAAAGAAGTAGAAAAACTTCCATGACGCAGGATTTATCTATTCCGATCCGATAGGTCCATGTGTTTAGTCTCGGTCCATTGTGTTCCTAAGAAAGGTGGTATGACCGTTGTCACAAATGAAGAAAATGAGCTGGTGCCTACAAGATTAGTTACGGGATGGAGAGTTTGCATCGACTATCGAAAGTTGGAACGAACAACTTGTAAGACCATTTTCCGTAACATTCATGACCAGATGTTAGAGCGATACCGCACCGCGTTTTTATGTTTTCTTAGATGGTTTTTTCTGGTAGTTTCAAATTCCCATTAAACCTAAAGATCAAGAGAAAACAAACTTTTACGTGCCCATGACACGAACTTTTCGCGTGACCGTCGTATGCATAGCGATTTGTGCAATGCTCCCTGGAACTTTCCAACGTTGTATGATGCCATTTTTTCACGACATGAAATAGAGAAAACAATGGAAGGTTTTTTCGGACGATTTTTCAGTTTTTGAGATTCTTTCCTCGTGCTGCCAATTTAGATAGAATGTTACAAGGTGTGAATTACCCAAATTAGACACTAAATTGGGAAAGACCATTTCCATGGTTTAAAGAAGGCATTGTTTTAGTACATAAGATCTCTAGAAAAGGAATTGAATCGATAAGGCCAAAGTGATGTAATCTTCTAAGCTTCCTCATCCAACGACCGGCAAAGAAATTCGAAGTTTTCTTTCTCTTCTCTGGCAATCTGGATTCTATCGAAGATTTATCAAAAGACTTTCAAAAATCTCTCGACCCATGACCCATCTCTTAGAAAAGAACACTCCTTTTATTTTTTTGGAAGATTGCATTCCTACCTTCAATATCGGAAAAAGAAGTTGACCCGAAAGCTCCAATTCTCAATTGCTTCTCCAAAATTGGGACCTAACCTTTTGAAATCCATGTTACGATGCAAGTGATTATGCATAGGTTCGGACCTAGACACAAAGGATTGAGAAGCATTTTCGCCCAATTCATTACGCTAGCAAGACTATGACTGAAGCGGAATCAAACTACACAACAACCGAGAAGGAGATGCTTGCAGTTGTTTATGCTTTCGAGAAGTTTCGATCATATCTAATCATGAACAAGAGTGTTGTTTACACGGATCACTCCGCTTTGAAATATCTTTTCAACAAGAAAGACGCCAAAGCAAGATTTGCTTTTCGCTGGGTCTCTACTTCTTCAATAATTTAATTTTAAAAGGTTATCGATACCAAGGACTGAAAACTATGCAGCCGATCACCTTTCTCGTCTCGAAAACCCTTATGAAAATGTTTTTGATCCAAAAGAAATTACCGAGACTTTTCCTTTAGAGACTTTAAGTGTGTTAACTGCTAAAGACCAAAGTAACCCCGTGGTACCGATTTTTGCTAACTACCAACGCGGGGAAAATCATTAAAAAAGGGAATGTCGACTCAAGGAAAAAATAAGTTTCTTTAAAGATGTACAAACATTATTTGGGGATAGACCCTTTTCTTTTCAAGACTTGTGCGAATCAAATTAATACCGAAGGTTGTAGATGGCAAAGAGCTCTCGAAATGCTCGAAGCTTGTCACATGGACCCACCGGGTGACACTATGGTGCTAATTTGTTTGTTTTTATAACCGCCAAGAAGATTTTGATGGCCGGTAGTTATGGCCTACCATTTATAAGGATGCCTACGAATATTGTCAAAACTGGATGCTTGTCAAAACAAGGCAAAATCTCCTCAACGTGATGAGATGCCTCAAATGTAATCAAGTTTTGAGATTTTTTGATTTTATGGGGAATTGATTTTATGGGACCTTTTTCCGTCGTCTAGGGGTAACAAATATATTCTAGTTAGCCGTCGATTATCTTTCCCAGTGGGTTAAAAAGCAAAAAGCGCACCCACACCAACATGCTAAGGGTAGTTTGTTAAGTTACTAAAAACTCCCTTTTTTCTCATTTGGTGCTCCGAGAGCAAATAGAATCGCGAGTCGTGGACCCATTTTTGTAACGACAAATTTGATAGAGTTATGTCCAAAATATGGTTCACCCATCGTCTTTTCGACTCCTTAACCACCCTCAAACGAGTGGTCTAGTTGAAGTCACGAATCGAGGTCCTCCAAAAGAATTTTGGAGAGGACGGTCAAGAAAAACCGTGCCTCATGTCCGACAACTAGATGATGCATTATGGTTTTTAGAACCAGCTTACCAGACTCCTATTGGATGTACTCCGTATAAATTTAGTTCTATGGAAAAGCGATCACTACCAGTTGAGCTAGAACACAAAGCGTATTGGGCTCTCAAGCATGCCAACTTCGATTTAAAGACCGCGGGCGATCATCGAAAGCTTCAACTCAATGAACTTAGCGAGCTTCGTGATCAAGCTTATGAGAATTCGTTAATCTACAAGGAGAAGACAAAGAAGCTACACGATTCCAAGATAAAGAACCGAATCTTCAATGTTGGTGATCAAGTCCTTCTGTTCAACTCCCGGTTAAAGATTTTCTCCGGAAAGCTCAAGTCCCGATGGTCCGGACCTTTTACAATCACCGAAGTTTATCCTTATGGCACTGCCAAGTTGTCTCATGCCGATGGTTCTAATTTCAAAGTCAACTGCCACCGTCTTAAGCACTACTATGGAGGGGATACACCACCATTGATTATCCCGGACCTCCAGACTTTCCCTAAGAACAACTAAATTCAGGGATCGAGTCGAGCTTGCGACTCGGTAACCAAAAACAAGCCGCTTCGTGGGAGTTCACCCCATGCTTATCCTTTCTATTTTCTTTCTATTTTCTTATCTAATGTGTTGTGTTGAGAGAGGCTTGTTCCGCTCCTAATTTCTATGATGTTTTGCTTGTTTTGTGATTTGTTGAGATTCTCCCAACAATTTCTTTGAAGCCTCTCGTGTCCGGTTGATTTGTCCCGTTCAACTCGAGCTTCTCATCTTTTGTGTGAAATTAGTTTGGGGAGATCCATATCCTTTCTCTCTATCATTATCGTTAACTTTATCTCTTAGCATACTTCAAAAACGGCTTAGATTTACGTAGAAAACCCGACTTAAACATTGAGACAATGTTTAGTTTTAGTTTTGGGAGAGGGAATCTATCGATTTGATGTTTGCTTGCTTATTTGTTTGTGTCTCGAGCTACGTACACACCGTTTTCCCCACAAAAATAGCAAAAATTTTAAATTTCCAGTCTTATTATTCGGTTTTACTTATAAAAAAAAAAAGTGTTACGACATGAAATGTAGGTTATCGTTGGTAAGAATAAGAAGTAATTTTTGACCCCGATCGACGTGTAGAGTTCAAGCTTTCTCCCTGTAACAATAAATGATGATATTTGTGGGCTAGTCTCATGTAACTTTAAACATGCTAGAACTTGGAAATCATTAGTAAAAAGAAAACTTGTGCTAATCGTCAAGTAGATTTTAAATAGGCCGAGTTGGATTTTATATAGCTAAGCATTTGCAAATTTCTCTGGGCAAAGAAACAAGAAATGATAGAGTTATTTATCAAGTCATGACTTAAACGTAGAATAGTTGGATTTCTGTTCAAGCTCATAGTATTAATTTGTGGCTTTTTCTCCCATTAGCAGTGTTTCACTTTTATAATGAATGTTTAATAAATAGAGTTGTATGGGTTTTTGGTTAACTAATTAGCTAATAGACGTTTTCTTTAGTTTATTTGTGATTAAAATGAGTACGTACATACAGGAATACTCAATTTTGGCTAAAAAAACAAAATAATAATAATAAAAAGTATCTCTGCCAGATTACTTCATCGTGTCGAGGCGTGGCGATGTTGAGTTTTCATATAAGAGGAGGTCGGTTCATAAATAAGTCAGAATAACCGCGTGTCGAACTCGCTACTCGATGTGGCCAATCGAGATAAAAGGCACCGGTTTTCTTATATATCCAAAGTCAAAAATATGTTTGCTACATCTTGTCGGAAGCAGGGCCGATGTTGTAGCCTACTATAAGGGACTAAGGTTTTTAATAATGTTGCGTTATCTTTGTCTCAATTTTGTAACCTAAACAGCCTAAGGGTATATGGTGCAAATAAGATTGGTTCATTCTTGTCTTAAAGAGCCTTAGGGTATATGACATGAATGGTGCCTTGCTTGAGTAGCTTAATAAAAGCCAAATTTTGGTCGCCTCGATGTGGACTTTAATCTTGATTGCATTTGATCTTTTGAAAAGAGCTAGGAGTTAATTATTGCGTTCTTAACCATTACACTTTATTTTGGAATTTAATAAGTATCGAACCAAAGTCTTAAAGAGCCTTCGGGTATATGACTTAAGTAAAATCCTGAGATACAAAAATAGGATTTGCGGGAGGAAAAGTAAGTACACAATTAGTATTTATGAGTAGTGTTAGTGTCATGACTTGTAATTAACAGTGATCTTATTTTTAAGCTTAGCATGGGAAAAGTGAAAAATCGGGGATGATGAAGTTATCTTTTAGACACTTAATTGTGCTTTTTATTCTGTGATCCTAAAAGTTACCAATGAGGTAATGAAAACAATACATTATGTCAACATAAATAAGTTATAGTTAGATAGTTAATTATCAAGAAAAATCATAAAAAGAGAAAAAATCTTTGAAAATGGGAAGATTGGTGTTTTTATAACTGTGATCTCTAATTCTCCCTCAATAAAAATCTTTGCTACTTTTCAATAGGTTTAGTTGGTGAATTTTTAAGGTATCTGGATATAAGACATGTGATATTTGTGTAGGACACACAATCGTGTTAGAGTTTTTGAGGAAGTTTGATAAGTGTAAAATACACATATCCATTTATACCTAAAATAACCCAAATAAACAAAAAAACCAGACCAAACAGGCAAAAATACTTGATTTTGTGTTTGTGTGTGCAGGTATAGATAAGTCAAAAATCACAAGAAAAACCGTCAAAAACAAGCAAGGAGTCAACGGAACACGAGAATCAGGAAGAGTACAAAGTCGAAGCCCAAAAAAGCCAAGTCCAAACAAACCCTATCAATTTCCGCTTTAAAACCCTCAAGACAAACTTTTGCAATTTCCAAAAGTTATTTATAACTTGAAAAGGGATAAAAGAAAGACAAGAACCAAATGTGTAAACTTCCCAAAGATCAACAGTTTTAACCGTCGAAGTATAGGCGGGAAACCCTTTTACTATTCACCCGTCTTCCCCGATTTCACTCCCATGGTAAAACAAGGGGCAAGTCAAAATTAGAGGGTGCGTTGGTCAATTCAAGGAAGCTCAAGCACAAATGCAAGGACAAATTAGTCTAATCAAGGGGATACTTATCCTATCCAGCTCAATCAACGTAGTAATGGTGAAAGCACAAATTTAAGTGGGTTTTTTGTGCTAAAAAACACTTCACAAAAACTACACAAACGTCCACATCAAGGAAATGACTATGCAGGCAATCCTCAGTGTGCACATCTTGATCAAACGGGCCACGATTGAAGCTCAAATCATTGGATATTGAATGGCAAGATTGAAGGATTGGTAGCAAAGGAAAAAGGCAATAGAAAGCTTCAGCTGGCACATAAATAGGCCTCATCTACACAAAAACAAAAGGGGTCGTCATTTCTCTTTATCTAATTTTTAGTAATTTAGTCTAGCTTAAATTCGTGTTTTTATGTAATTTCCTTTTTCAAGTAATGTAAATCAGCTTCTTATAGTTTATATGAAATATCACTCTTTAGTGTTTTAATAAATCTCGTTTTCTAAGCTCTCATTTAAAGTCATAAGCTCTCTTAATAAGTTGTCTCAATAAGCTAATATTAAGCTCTTTCAGTCTATAAGCTGAAATAGAGCTGTTTGAATTCAGAATTAATCTTACCTAAACCTTAACACAGTTTAATCTTATATGGATCTTGTTGAATTTGAGCTTTTGGAAGGGAGTCTTTACTTTGGAAAGATATCCCCAGGACTTATACCTTAGCTTATAATAAGCTCAGACTTGTACTGCCTTAATTGGTCCCGTTGTTAGCTAAAGGATTACAGTAAGTTTCTCTTTTCATTTTTCTCTATTTTTAGTTTTTTAAATGCTTAGTTTTTTGTTTATTATATGCTTAAAATTGCTTATTTGCTTATTCCTCTATGCTTATAGTGTTTAAATAGCTTTCATGCTTATTATTTGTTTTGTCCTAAATCTGTTTTTGCTTATATAGTTTATAGATCATTATTTGCTAATATCTTCATAAAAACTCATAAAATCCAAAAAATTAGTTTAAATAGTTTAGATTTAGATTAAGGCTGATTCAGTTGTTTAAATCATGATTATTAAGTTTTGTTTAAGCTAGTTTTTTGATCTGGTAATAGTTTTTGTGCATAAAATTTCTCTTAAAAAGCTTTTCTAAATCGTCAAAATGGTAAAAGGGAGTTTGTTAGTGGCAGTCTCAAAATTTGCACTACAGTACTAACCTAAGTAGTACTTACAGGCGTCTTTAACACACCAGTACTAACTAAAAATTAGTACTAACTAAAAAAGTTAGTACTACTATGGCCTTCACAAGTTTAGTACTGTTAGTAAAATTTTTTAGCTTTCAAAATTAAGTAGGATTTAAGTTAGATTTAGTTATAGCTTATTAAGATTTTATTTCGTTTTCTAGCTTTATTCTTACTCATTACGTGTTCAAAAGTTAAATGCATCAGCATATTACCTCTCAAAGTACTGCTGAATTTTCACAACTAGTAGTACTAACCTCATTAGGACGCTGTTCACACTTAATTTAGATAAATAATTTTAAGATTAGTTTATCCAAATTTAAGTAGGACTTGAGTTTTAATATAGCTTAATTTGGTTTAAGTCTTAATTTGCAATTTCTAGCTCATTTACTTAGTTTAATTCAGCTGTCAAAAGTCATAAAAACCTGAAAATTCCAAAAACAGTAGGAACAAAGTTAGAGTCTAAATTATGTAAATTAGCTTTAAAGTCAGATTTTAATTAACACATTTAGATGGAAAATTAGTAATAAATAAGTTCCTTTTAAGTTTTAAAAGTTATATATAGCTATTAAGGTTTTTAGCTACCTGATTCAGTGTACTTTGCTTAATTTCCTGAGTTTTTTCTTATTTTCATTGATCATTTCAGTGGTAAAAGAGTAGTTTAAGCTTTGAATTTCATTGCATTCTGAGATTAAGCCTTCAAAGCTTCCTAGAAACTTTTTCCTTTTCACATTAATGCTTAATTTGAGTTTTTATGATGCTGTTTGGTAAAACATAGCCCAAACCCTATTTTCTGCAACACTTATTTAGAAGATCTTTAGGAGCTTATCTTTGAGTTAAGACTATAGTGCTTTTGTTAAGAGTTGTTCCCACAACTTCTTTTACAACTTTGCTTCTTTGAGTTTTTTCAATTTAAGCACTTTCAAATCTCGCCTTAATTTGGACCTATTTGTGATCGGGGTAATTCTCAGGGTCAAAGTGTAACTTTCGAATTTAGTAGTTTTCTAAGTTAACCCTCCGTTAGTCTGTTAGTTTCCTCCCCCCGTTGATCCCTTAGATTTTTGCACCTTTAGTCCATTAGTTAAGTCGTTAATTAAGCTTATTAGTTTTTAATTAGTTTAATTTTTAATTAGTTTAATTAAGAGTTAAATTAAAAGTGAAAAATTAGGGCTTAATTTCTAGAAACCAAATCATATATCTTTGCTTCATTCAAATCAGGATCCGATCCAAAACGTGGTTTCAATTGCACTAGTCATTGGGGATAACGACCCGGGGTGATCATACTTGCCCGGTTAAATATACGTATTTTATATTATATTATATATAGGATTTTTGAGAGTGAAATTTTATCAAGGGAAACTTGTAATTTTCTTAATTTCTCTTTTAAGATATGATATAAATATAATTAAATATATATATATATATATATATAATATATATAATTTTTAACGGTGTTAAAACTGCAAATCAAATCCTTTCACTCAGGTATCATAAAAAAACCCTACACTTTTATTTGTATTATTTCCATACATTTATATATGTTATATTGTTAAATCACCACTAGTTATTTATTTTATAAAGTTTATAAAATAAAATCAAGTTATACACAATCAAGTAAATATATGTTCATATGGTAAAATAATGTTACAAATATTGTAGATCCATGAAAAACACTTAACTTGACATATTACAAGTATTGGATAAATTATGAAACTAGCTGTAGTTTTATTTATTTTTATAAATTAAGTATTACAATGAAAATTGTTTATTTCTTTTATGTTCTTGATATTTACTCATAAAATGAAAGACTAATTGGAGGAGTATAATGTAGAGGACTTTAATTATACACAAAATGATGTATTAGACAATTTAGAGGACTTGTAATATTTATATCATGTTAGAATTTATAAAATCAAATTATGTATATATATATATATATATATATATATATATATATATATATATATATATATATATATATATATATATATATATAATATTAACTATATAGACATAATTTGATTTTATAAATTCTAACATGATATAAATATTACAAGTCCTCTAAATTGTCTAATACATCATCTTGTGTATAATTAAAGTCCTCTACATTATACTCCTCCAATTAGTCTTTCATTTTATGAGTAAATATCAAGAACATAAAAGAAATAAACCATTATTTCATGTAAACTAATTATAACAATAAATAAACTACAACTAGTTTATAATTTATCCAATACTTGTAATATGTCAAGTTAAGTGTTTTTCATGGATCTACAATATTTGTAACATTATTTTACCATATGAACATATATTTACTTGATTGTGTATAACTTGATTTTATTTTATAAACTTTATAAAATAAATAACTAGTGGTGATTTAACAATATAACATATATAAATGTATGGAAATAATACAAATAAAAGTGTAGGGTTTTTATGATAACCTTGAGTGAAAGATTGATTTGCAGTTTTAACACACGGAAAAATATATATATATGTATATATATATATTAATACACATATGTATATATATAATATAATATCTTAAAAGAGTAATTAAGAAAATTACCAAGTTTCCCTTGATAAAATTCACTCTCAAAAATATATATAATATAATATAAAATACGTATATTTAACCGGGCAAGTATGATCACCCGGGTCGTTATCCCCAATGACTAGTGCAATTGAAACCACGTTTTGGATCGGATCCTGATTTGAATAAAGCAAAGATATTTGATTTGGTTTCTAGAAATTAAAGCCCTAATTTTTCACTTTTAATTTAACTCTTAATTAAACTAATTAAAAATTAAACTAATTAAAAACTAATAAGCTTAATTAACGACTTAACTAATGGACTAAAGGTGCAAAAATCTAAGGGATCAACGGGGAAACTAACAGACTAACGGAGGGTTAACTTAGAAAACTACTAAATTCGAAAGTTACACTTTCGACCCTGAGAATCTACCCCGATCACAAACTAGGTCCAAATTAAGGCGAGATTTGAAAAGTGCTTAAATTGAAAAACTCAAAGAAGCAAAGTTGTAAAAGAAGCTAGTGGGAACAACCTCTAACAAAAGCACTATAAGTCTTAAACTCAAAAGATAGAGCTCTAAACGGATCTTCCTAAATAACGTTGCAGAAACTAGGGTTTGGGCCTATGTTTTAACCAAACAGCTCTAAAAAACTCAAATTAAGCTTAATGGAAAAAGGAAAAAGTTCATAGGAAAGCTTATGCAGTGCTTAAATCTAAGAATGCAAAGAAACAACGCCAAAACTACTCTTATACCACTGAAATTGATCAAGAAATAAGCAAACTCAGGAAATAAGCAAAGTAACACAGAATCCAAGTAAGCTAAAAAACCTTAATAAGCTAAACTAAACTTTAAAACTTAAAGAACGTATTAATCACTATTATCCATCAAATGAGTTTATAAAGCTAGACTTACAAGCGTAATTTAACAATTTAACTCTACTAGGGTTGCTACAGTTTTTTGAATTTTCTGGTTTTATGACTTTTGACAGCTGAATTTAAATCTAAGTAAAATGAGCTAAAATTTCAATTAAGACTTAAACACAAATTAAGCTATAAAAACTCAAGTCCTACTAAAAATTGATAACTAAATCTAAAATTATTTATCAAATTAAGCTGAGAACACAGCAGTACTAACTGAGGTTAGTACTGCTAGTGTGAAAATTCAACAGTACTTTGAGAGTACTGCTGATGCAATTTGACTTTGAAAACGTATGTGAGTAATGAAATAAGCTAGAAAACTAAAACTAAAATCTTATAAGCTATAACTAAATCTAAACTTAATTCCTACTTAATTTTGAAAAGCTAAAATTTATACTAACAGTACTAACTTGTGAAGGCAGTACTAACTTTTTAGTTAGTACTGGTAGTGTAAAGAGTCAGCAGTACTAACTTAGGTTAGTACTGCTAGTGCAATTTTGAGACTGCACTAAACCAAACACCCTTTTACCATTTTGACAGGATTTAGAAAAGCTTTTTAAGAGAAATTTGATGCACAAAAACTAATACCAGATAAAAACTAGCTTAAAACAAACTTAATTCATGATTAAACAACTGAATAAGCCTTAATCTAAAATCTCAACATTGTAACTAATATTTTGGATTTTATGAGTTTTTTATGACAGAAATTAGCACTAATGATCTATAAACTATAAAGCAAAAACAGATTAGACAAAAACTAATAAGCCAACTAAAAGATATTTAAACGAACTAATAAGCAAAGAGAATAAGCAAATAAGCAATATTAAGCATATAATAAAAAAACTAAGCATTTAAAACTAAAATTAGAGAAGAATGAAAAGAGAAACTTACTTAATCCTTTAGCTAAACAAAAGGGACCAATTAAGGCAGCTACAAGCTCCTTAGCTTATTAATAAGCTAAGGTATAAGTCCTTGGGATCTCTTCCAAAGTAAGATCCCCTTCCAAAAGCAAAATTCCAAATAAAGATACATATAAGTTTAAACTGATTTAAGGTTTAGACAGAGGTAAACTGCATACAAACAGCTCTATTTCAGCTTTATTGACTGAAAGAGCTTAATAATAGCTTATTGAGACAACTTATAAGAGAGCTTATGAACTTTAAATGAAGCTAGAAAGACGAGATTTAAAACACTAAAAACTGAAATTTCATTTAACTAAAAAGCTGATTACAAACTTGAAAAGGAAAATGATATAAAAACACAATTTAAGCTAGACTAAATTACTAAAAATTAGATACGAGAAATTGACGACCCTTTTGTGGTTGAGAATGAGGCCCTATTTAGAGTGCCAAGCTGAAGCTTCTAGCCCATTTTCCTGCTAACCCCATCCTTCAATCTCTGCCATCATTTTCCAATGATTTGAGCTTCAATCGTGCCGTTTGATCAAGTGTCACACACTGAGGCATTGCCACATGTCATTCCCTTGAGGTGACGTTTTGTGCTAGTTTGTGAGTGGTTTTCACAAAAACCCACATTCAATTTGCTTTCACATTACTACGAGCCTTTTGAGCCTTGGACTAGGGATAAGTATCCCTGATTAGACTAAGTTGACCTTGCCTTTTGTGCTTGAGCTCCTTAATTAACCACGCACCCTCTAATTTTGACTCGCCCTTGATATACCCATGGGAGTGAAATCGTGGAAAGTACAGTGAATAGTAAAAGGGTTTCCCGCCTATACTTCGACGGTTAAAACTGTTGATCTTTGGGAAGTTTACACATTTGGTCCTTGTCTTTCTTTTATCCCTTTTCAAGTTATAAATAACTTTTGGAAATTGCAAGATTGGTCCTTGAGGCTTTATAAAAGAGGAAATGGCTAGGGGTTTGGCTTTGGCTTGGCTTTTTGGGCTTCGACTTTGTACTCTTCTGATTCTCGTGTCCGTGCTTGCTTGTTTTTGACTGTTTTCTTGTGATTTTTGACTTATCCATACCTGCACACACAAAACACAAATACAAGCATATTTTTGCCATTTTTGGTCTGTTTTGGGTTTAATTGGGTCTTTTTAGGTATAAACGGATATGTGTATTTTACACTTATCAAAATTCCCCAAACTAAACGATTGTGTGTCCTCACGCAATATCACATGTCTTATAACCAGATACCTCGAAAATTCCCCAAACTAAACCTTTGAAAAGTAGCAAAGATTTTTATTGAGAGAATTAAGAGATCACAAGTTATAAAACACCCGACTTCCCATTTTCAAAGATTTTTTCTCTTTTTATGATTTTTCTTGATAATTAACTATCTAACTACAACTTATTTGTGTTGACATAATGTATTGTTTTCATTACCTCATTGGTAACTTTTAGGATCACAGAATAAAAAGCACAATTAAGGTTAAAAGAGAACTTCATCTCCCCAATTTTTCACTTTTCCCAGGCTTTAACTTAAAAATAAGATCACTGTTAATTTACAAGTTATGACACAACACAACTCTTAAATACAATGTGTACTTACATTATTTTCCTCCCGCAAATCCTATTTTTGTCTCTCAGGATTTACTTAAGTCATATTCCCAACTCTTTAGACTTTGTTTCGATACATATTAAATCCAAAAATAAAGTGTAATGGTTAAGAACGCAATAGTAACTCCTAGCTCTTTTTAAAATAACCAAATGCGGAAAAAATCAAGATTAAAGTCCACATCGACTGCGACCAAAATTTGGTTTTGATTAAGCGACTCAAGCAAGGTCAACATTCATGTCATATACCCTAAGCTCTTTGAAACAAGAATGAACCAATCTTATTTGCACCAATACCCTAGGCTTTTAAAAGGTACAAAGTGAGACAAAAATAAAGCACAGTTATTAAACCTTAGTCCTTTTAGTAGGCTACAACACGGCCATGCTTCGACAAGATGTAGCAAACAAATTTTGACTTTGGATTATATAAGTAAAACCGGTGCCTTTTATCTCGAAGCCCACATCGCTACGAGTCGACAAAGGTTATTCTAACTTATTTATGACACCGGACCCTACATTCTATAAAACTCCAACATCGGCCACGCTCCGAACACGATGAAGTAATCTGGCAGCGATACTTATTTATTAATTATTTTGTATTTTTTAGCCAAATTGTGTATTCCTATGGGTACTCATTTTTACTCAACACAAATAAACTAAAGAAAACTTCTATTAGCTAATTATTAACCAAAAAACCATACAACTCTATTTATTAAACATTCATATAAAAGTGAAACAAGCTAATGGGAGAAAAAGCCACAATTAATACATATGAGCTTGAAAGAAATCCAACTATTCTACGTTTAATGTCATGACTTATAAATAACACTATCATTTCTTGTTCTTTGCAAGAGAAATTTGCAAATGCTTAGCCTATATAAAATCCAACTCGGCATATTTAAAATCTACTTGAGATTAGCACAAGTTTTCTTTTACTAATGATTCAAGTCTAGCATGTTTAAAGTCTACATGAGACTAGCACAAACTATCATCATTAATTGTTAAGGGAGAAAGCTAGAACTCTACACGTACGATCGGGTCAAAAATTACTTCTTATTCTTACCAACGGAAAACCTACATTCATGTCTTAACACTTTTTTTTTACTAATTAAAACTGAATAATAAGACTGGAAAATTTAAAATTTTTGCTATTTTTGTGGGGAAAACGGGTACGTGAGAACAAAACAATAAGCAAGCAACATCAAATCGATAGATTCCCTTCCCCAAACTAAAACGAAACATTGTCCTCAATGTTTAAAGTCGGGTTTCTACGTAAATCTAAGCCGTTTATGAAGTATGCAAAGATAAACGTTAATCGATAATGATGAAAGGATATGGATCTCCCCAAACTAATTTCACACAAAAGATGAGAAGCTCGAGTTGAACGGGACAAATCAACCGGACACGAGAGGCTTCAAAGAAATTGTTGGGAGAATCCTGCAAAAATCACAACAAACAAGCAACAAACATCGAGAAATTGGAGAGAACAAGCCTCTCTCAACACAACACATTAGATAAGAAAATAGAAAGAAAATAGAAAGGATAAGCATGGGGTGAACTCCCACGAAGCGGCTTGTTTGGGTTACCGAGTTAGCAGCTCGACTCGATCCCTGAATTTAGTTGTTCTTAGGGAAAGTCTGGAGGTCCAGGATAATCAATGGTGGTGTATCCCTCCCATAATATGCTTTAAGACGGTGGCAAGTTTGACTTTGAAATTTAGAACCATCGCATGAAAAACTTGGCATCCAAAGGAATAAACTTCGGTGATTATAAAAGGTCCGGACCATCAGGGAACTTGAGCTGTTCCGGAGAAAAATCCTTAACTCGGGAGTTGAACAGAAGGACCTGATCACCAACATTGAAGATCGGTTCTTATCTTGAATCGTGTAGCTTCTTTTTCTTCTCCTTGTAGATTAACAATTCACATAAGCTTGATCACGAAGCTCGCTAAGTTTCATTGAGTTTGAAGCTTTCGATGGTCCCCGCGGTACTTAACATCGAAGTTTGGCAATGCTTGAGAGCCCAAATACGCTTTGGTGTTCCTAAGCTCAAACTGTAAGTGACACGCTTTTTCCTAGACTAACTTAATACGGTAGTACACCAATAGAGTCTTGTAAGCGGTTCTAACAGCCCATAATGCATCATCCAGTTTGTCGGACCATAGCACGTTTTCGCGGACCGTCCTACATCCAAAATTCTTTGAGACCTCGATTCGTGACTTCAACTTGACCACTCGTTTGAGGGTGGTAAGGAGTCGAAGACGAAGGGTGACACATATTTAGACATAACTTTATCAAATTTGTCGTTACAAAAATGGGTCCCACGATCGCTTATGATTGCTCTCGGAGCACCAATCGAGAAAAAGGGATTTTAAGAACTTAACAACTACCCTAGCATCGTTGGTGGGGAGCGCTTTTGCTTTAACCCACTTGGATAAATAATCGACGGCTACTAGAATATATTTGTTACCCCTAGACGACGGAAAAGGTCCCATAAAATCAATTCCCATGAAATCAAAAAACTCACAAACTTGGATTACATTTTGAGGCATCTCATCAACGTTGAGAGATTTTGCCTTGTCTTTGACAAGCATCACAAGTTTTGATTAATTCGTAGCTCCTATAAAGGGTAGCCAATAAAAACCGCATCAAAAATCTTCCTAGGCGGTAAAATTGGCACCATAAGTGTCCCCGTGGGTCCACTGTGACAAGCTCAGAATTTTCGAGAGCTTCTTGCCATCTACACACCGTTCGATTATTTGAATCCCGCACAAGTCTTGAAAAGAAAAGGGTCATCCCAAAAATAATGTTTTACATCTTTAAAGAACTTGTTTTTCTCTTGAGTCGACATTCCTTTTTTAATGAATTTCCCCGCGTGGTAGTTAGCAAAATCGGCGAACCACGGGGTACTTTGGTCTTTAGCAGTTAACACACTTAAAGTCTCTAAAGGAAAAGTCTCGGTAATTTCTTTTGGGTCAAAAACATTTTCATAAGGGTTTTCGAGACGAGAAAGGTGATCGGCTGCATAGTTTTCAGCTCCCTTGGTATCGATAACCTTAAAATCAAATTCTTGAAGAAGTAAGACCCAGCGAAGCAATCTTGCTTTGGCGTCTTTCTTGTTGAAAAGATATTTCAAAGCGGAGTGATCCGTGTAAACAACACTCTTGTTCAACCAAAAAACATCTTATGATTAGATATGATCGAAACTTCTCGAAAGCATAAACAACTGCAAGCATTTCTTTCTCGGTTGTTGTGTAATTCGTTTCTGCTTCAGTCATTGTCTTGCTAGCGTAATGAATTGGTCGAAAATGCTTCTCAATCCTTTGTCCTAGAACCGCACCTATTGCATAATCACTTGCATCGCACATGATTTCAAAAGGTTGGTCCCAATTTGGAGCAATGAGAATTGGAGCTTCGGTCAACTTCTTTTTCAATGTTTGAAAGGCTAGAATGCAATCTTCCGAAAAAATGAAAGGAGTGTTTTTCTCTAAGAGATGGGTCATGGGTCGAGAGATTTTGGAAAAGTCTTTGATAAATCTTTGATAGAATCCAGCATGTCCGAGAAAACTTCGAATTCCTTTGACGGTTGTTGGATGAGGAAGCTTAGAAATTACATCAACTTTGGCCTTATCGACTTCAATTCCTTTTCTAGAGATCTTATGTCCTAAAACAATGCCTTCTTTAACCATGAAATGGCTCTTTTCCCAATTTAGTGCTAATTTGGTGTCTTCACACCTTTTAAGCATTTTATCTAAATTAGCAAGACATGAGGAAAAAGAATCTCCAAAAACTGAAAAATCGTCCATAAAAACTTCCATTGTTTTTTCTATCATATCGTGAAAAATGGCCATCATGCAACGTTGAAAAGTTCCGGGAGCATTGCACAAACCGAATGGCATACGACGGTACGCGAAAGTTCCGTATGGGCACGTAAAAGTAGTTTTTTCTTGATCTTTAGGATCAATTGGGATTTGAAAATACCCTGAAAAACCATCTAAGAAACAATAAAACTCGTTGCCGGCTAATCGCTCTAACATTTGGTCCATGAATGGTAACGGAAAATGGTCTTTACAAGTTGCTTCATTCAACTTTCGATAGTCGATGCAAACTCTCCATCCCGTGACTAATCTTGTAGGCACCAGCTCATTTTCTTCGTTCTTGACAACGGTCATACCACCTTTTTTAGGAACACAATGGACCGGACTAACCCATGGACTATCCGAAATCGGATAAATCAATCCCGCGTCAAGAAGTTTTTCTACTTCTTTCTTGATGACGTCGTGGATTTTAGGGTTAACCCTCCTTTGATGTTGGACTGAAGGTTCGTAATCATCTTCTAAAAGGATTTTGTGAGAGCAAAACTCTGGATCTATGCCTCGGATATCAGAAAGTTTCCAAGCGATTGCTTGTTTTTGGTTTTTGAGAACGTTAATGAGTGAGGTCTTTTCATCTTGGCTTAAATCTTTTGAAATTATGACTGGAAGCTTGTTATTTTTCTCTAAAAATGCATACTCGAGATGCGGAGGTAACTCTTTAAGTTCGACTTCGGGAATTTCATCTTTTGGTTCGAGTGAAGACTCCTTTGGTTCAACAACTTTAAGATCTTTTTGAATTCCAGGATAGTAATCTCCCTGGTCGGGTGAAGGTAATGGATCACTATTGAGAAGTGCATCAAGAATGAGAATGTCACCCTCGGGATCATAGTACGTAGCATTGAAAACTGGTGAAACTGGTTCATCATCGATTGCTATAAAAGCATCGGCTTCTTCAAAGAGTAGAAAATCACTTTCATCAAAAGGAGTAAGTGTTGGAGATGAAATAGAAACAATTGGATCGAAGTGCGGAGAAGGATTGTTGTAAGCAACGGAATCAGAAAATCCAAGTACTTCTTGTGAGTACTCTTCACATGTGACATCAATGAGATCAACTTTCTTCAATGATTCGAGATTGTTGTATGAAATGGAAGGTGCATCACCACATTTAAGGGTTAACGATTGATCATCATTCCTAAGAGTAATCTCTCCTTCGTAAACATCGATTAAAGCATGAGCCGTCCTAAGAAAGGGTCGCCCGAGTATCAACGGTACTCGAGGATCGGCTATAAAATCAAGAACAACGAAATCGGCGGGAAAGTAAAACTTCCCTACTTTGACAAAAACATTTTCAGCTACACCGGTTGGTTTGGAAATTGTACGGTCGGCTAATTCTAATACCATTTTTGTTTCGGTTAGGCCTGAGAGTTGAAGCTTTTTCCAAATGGATAAAGGCATGAGATTGATACTAGCACCTAAATCGGCAAGGGCTAAGTAACTATCGAACTCTGAAAAATCACATGGAATGAGAAATCGACCGGGGTCACCTAGCTTTTCTGGAAGCTTTTTAAGGACAACCGCACTACAATTTTCATTCAACGGTGTTTTGGTTAACTCAATTAACTTGTCTTTGTTATTAAGCATCTTTTTGAACATCGGAGCAAACTTTGGCATATGAATGAGAGCATCCGCGAAACTTAGCTCAAAGTGAAGATTACGGAAGTTACTAAACATACAGTTACTAACTGTTTTAATCTACCTAGTACTAACTTGGAGTTTGTACTGCTAGGCTAAAGTTAGTTACTGTTAGCTTAAGGGTAGTATGCTAGGATAAAAGACTCAAAGAATTAATACAATAAGCAAAAGCTATAACAGGAGAATGAGTTACCTAACCTAATAAGCATTTAGTAATTGAAATAAGCAACTAGAATACTAATATGTATAGAATGAGCTAGAAACTAAAATGATAAACTATTTAGAATACTTTAAAAAGAAAATAAGTTTAAATAAGCAAAAGGCAAAGAAAATGGTTTTATCTACTCTAAAAAGGCTAAGGGAATCTTAATCAAAGCTGAAATATCAGCTGATAAGCTAATAATGAACTACCAGTACTAACAGTATTAACTGACAGTACTAACTTAAGTTACGTACTCGCTAGGTTAGTTAGTACTGCTACCTTTGAAATCCAAGAAAATGAACTAGCCAGTTACCTACTTTGGAGTAGTTAGTAGTAGCTTTAAGTTTAGTGATGTTCAAAACTTCGTGATTAGCGAGTCACTAATTTGAGTTTTGGTACTGATAGTTGAAAATATACCCTTAAAAATCATTTTTTCTTTCAAAACTAATAAAACAGATATCTATTAACCAAATAAGACACTTCTAAGCAATTTCTATTAGAATATGCACTTAAATAAGCCTGAAATGGCCTAGCAGTGGTTTAACTCAAAAATAACTGTTTTAACAAATCAACTAATAGTACTAAAGCAAATTAAGCACTAAAATATGATTAAAACACTCAAATATGAAGTTCTACAATCAATATGAAAACAGAAAAAATGAGAAATTACAACACCCTGCTCAAAACAGTGTCAAACAAAAATCTTACAAGCTTAGCTTGTATAAAAAATGCTAGTGAGAGTCCATAAGCCCTATCCAGAATGGCTTATCATCCATAACTAAGCTGTGGTATATTTGAGAGTGATATTTGTGATTTTCTCTTAACTACTTAACTTTTAATTTTTACTCACTGAAAAAACGCTTAATAAATAAGCTTGTGGTGAGACGCTATTTGAAACAAACATATGATTATGAAAAGTTCACTATTCTGGTATTGTAAATTGACTTAAAATACCTTTGCATTTAAAACTTGGATGTTACAAAGATGAAAGTTAAAAGTGTAAATGAAAAAATTAAACTAGTTGCCTAAGAAAAACTAAAACGAACTAGATGCCTTAAGGCTTACAAAAGGCTCTCATATATCATGCCGAAGTCTTTTCAACTCTTAGCAGTTATGTGCTTCTTTTGTAGAGATAGAAACACGTGTGATTGTTGGTGTTAAGAGTAGGATCAACAAATCCCATCTTTGATTTCTTTGAGCTTCTTTGGACGAACAATCTCAGCATGAAAATGTTTTGGAAAGTAGGGATTGCCAACATGGACTTTATACAGCTGGGGAGGGGGATTTGTAGGGTGGATAAATGATTTTGGCTCGGGAGAGCAGTGTTTTCATGGGATGAATGTATGGACGTACATACAGTTGTAACTGGGTTTGTTGGGGGGGAAAGAAGGCTTTTAGGGAATAGGCAGCTTTGAGTACCCTCAAGTTGTATTTCTTCATTTTTGATGATTTTGACTTTGCCCCTTTCCATCAGGGCTTGGTTTTGTTTGTCTTTGCTTTATTTTTGCTCTTTTTCATTGATTATCGTTTCTGCACATGAAATGCACAACATACCAAATACATGTATTTTTGTATGTTTTATTCTTTTAAGTTTGTTTTAAATGGAAAATGGTAGTGTAATTAAGAACATACCAAAAATCCACCCATACTCAAGGTATTGCCGTGTCTCACGCATTGTTATGAAGTAAATACTCAGAAAACTAAGATCTCTAATCCCCTCGATAATAACCTTGAAAAGTACAACAAAGTGTTTGACAAGGAGAATAATGAATCAATAGCTTCGACGAGTCCCGACTTTCCACCAAATTTTTATTTACGACACTAACTATCCTAATTTTTTGAATTTTCCTTTTCTATTTCTTACTAACATTGCTCGGACCTTCCGTCTATCTTTTATAAACTTGGGATCATAGATATGGAGAGCTTCCATAGAATCTTAGGATGTCCGACGGATAATTCATCGTCCCCAATTTTTCACTAGATTCCAACTCAAGCAATTACATAAGATCATTTGTAATATAAGTTAAATGATTATGTGCACTCTTACATTAGGACTTGTGTACTTTTACTAAACGACATGGATTATATGATTTAATGTGTGTATCTCATGTCGACTCAACCATTAGATCAACTTATTTTCATAGTCGTAATTCATAGTAGATTCAGACTCAAAGCAACAACTTTTTAGGTCTGTGTAACTTGATTTTAGAGACGAGAGTTTTTGTGTGACTTTTTTGCAATATCTTCAAAAAATCTATAATCTAGTCTTAAAGTAGGGGAATGCGTTGCTTAGTTTGGAACACCTACCTTGGCCTCAGCTCACTGGTAGGATATCACAACCAACGGACCGTGTTGCTCTTTGTTTGAAAACACCCCTGTGCTAGCGTAGAGGGAAATCACATCAAACACCATTCTTCCTAATCTCGGCTAAGGATTAGTGTCTTTTTTGATCCTCTCACTAAACTCGCTTTATGGGTGAGGATATCAAACACACCAAAATCCTTAGATGTACAGATGTCCTTAGTTTCGATCCCCACTGTGGTTGCGAGGCAAGCGGGATATCACGACACATCTTTTACTTCGTGTAATAGTTTATAATCAAATGTTGCTTCATTGGCCTTAATTTTAATATACTATGATTTTCTGCATTCATATTTCATTCATGCTTCTTGGGCATTTTAAATTTCAAATTACTAAGAACTGAAAACTTTGTTTTAAGGATCAAAGTTACAAATTGATTCGCAGCTTGTTTCTAGAAAATCAGAGTTTCTCGAATATGTTAGTTGAAATGACATGAGCAGTATGCTTATGATTAGGCGGATTAAAAGCAATTGACTGAGTGAAAGTCACAAGTTACTCAATATAAGCTACCTGAAGAATCTTGCACCGCACATAAAAATTATATTTAACTTATACTTCTTGGTTTCACCTCGTGAAAGCTTAGCACAAAATTAGGAATAGCTAGGGTGGGTGGGGGGGGCTCAACAGCAACGATCGAGTCAAAAATTACATTCCATCTACCCATTAGGAAAGTCGAAACTGTGACAAAACACTTATTTTATTTTTGAAAATTTTTAATTTTTTTATTTTTTTTTGTATTTTGCAAAATTTTGGTGGTAAAAACGGGATTACGTGATAACAACGGGCTGCAGGCAAAAATCAAATCGAAGATCCCCCCCATACTAGAACTAAACATCGTCCTCGATGTTTTCAAAGGGGCTCTTACGTAAATCTAAGGCCATTTATGAAGTGTGCCAAAAGATTAAAAAACGTAGTCGAATTAGATTTGGTATATGATTCCCAAATGAGCTTGAGGTATGCAAAAATCTTGATAAAATATCAAGCACGAGTGTTCTTCACTATCGTGGCAATCCTGGACAAATTAACCAAAAAAAACACAAAACACTGGTAGGGAAGAGGTGAGCCACTCACAACAAGAAAACACTTATTTTTACAACTCAATCACTACGATATGATGGGGTGCCTCCCCACGAGCGCTTGGTTTAAGGTCGATATGCTTGACCGATAACCTAAATTTATTGTGACATATTGGGAATTGTTTGGAGATCTGGGAACTACAATTATGGTAGTTCCCCTCCAAAGTAGTGTTTAAATACGATGACCATTCACTTTGAAGTTTTGGGCCGGAGTTTGAGGATAAACTCGACGGTGCGTTATTCGGGAAACTCGTGTGATAGTGATGGTCATGTACAGGGGTTTTAAGCTTTTCATGAGAAAATCTTTAACCTAGAGTTAAAGAGGGGACTAGATAACGATGTGGAAAACGCGGTTACTTGATCTTGGAGTCGTGAATCCTCTTTGTCTTTTTTTTATATATCAAAGCTTTTCATAACGCTTCTTCACGGAGCTCATTCAGTTCTTCCTATGAATTTCTTATGGTTACAGCGGTTTTCGACAAAGTTTGTCTTGTTTTAGCCCAGTAGGCTCTTTCGTGTTTATCAATTGGCAGATGGCACATGCTTTATCCGTACGACCAGCTTATATGGAGTATACCTCCAAATGGGAGTTTTGTAAGCACGTGCGGAAAAAGCCCACTGTGCGTTCATTAATGTATCTGACATGAGCCCGATTGGCGCCGCACGGGCCCTTTCATGAATTCGTTTCAACCACGATTGGATCCTCAACTTGTCACTTGTTTGTGGATGATCGCAGGATGGAGAGACGAGAGTCCTTCCGTATTTAAGCATGACTTGCTAATGGTCAATTGCAATATGGGTCGCGTATCATTATGATTGCAACGAGGGGCACCGAATTGGCGAAGAGAGATTTAAGAAATTTGCAAACATCGGGCGTTCATTGGTGGGGATGCTTTTGCTTCAACATTTTTGATAAATAATCTACGGCCATCGAGGATGTATTTGTTGCCTTTGGATTGATGGGAATGGCCCCATAAAGTCAAGTGCACCCGAGACGTCGAAAGATATCACAAACTTGGACTGGAATTTTGATGCCATGTCATACGTGTTGAAACTTTTCCAGACGCATGCCGATGAGTTGAGTTTTTAACCAACTTTCATGGGATCTTGTAGCTAGTGGGCCAAAAGAATCCTGGAATCGAAGACTTTTCTTGCTGTGTAGTTAGCAACCGTGCTTGATGTCATCCGGTGGACCAGACGTTGGAAGCCAGAGGATGTATGGTTCTTTTCAAAAAAACACGTCGACTCAAACTTGTATCCGCACAAATTTATAACAAAAAGGGGGTTTCCAGAAATAAATGCTTCACGTCTTTGAAGAATTTCCTTTTTGCTGGGTTTGGAACATCCCTTTGATCTCGAAATTTCCCGCATGGTCGTTTGCAGATGTCAGCAAACCTGGGTACTAGCATCGAAGAATAGCAATCGAACCAAGAGGTTTCAAGGGGATACTTTTCATTTATTCTTTGGATCAAGATCTTCATCGTAGGATTTCTCTAATCGTGATAGTTTGATCAGCGTAGGTTTCAGCTCCTTTTGTGTCAACTACCATCAAAGTAAACTCTTGAAGGAGCAACGATTCACCATCGGAGCAATCTCGCCTTAGAATCTTTCTTAGCAAAGAGATACTTGAGGGCGGAATGATCCGTATATACAGTGCATTTGTTCATGACAAGGTAAGATCGGAATTTTTCGAATGCGTACACCACCGGTAACTCAATTTCTTTGCTCTGTCGGTTGTAAGTGATTCCGCCTTCATTCAAAGTTTTACTTGGCTCATGTATAGGCCTGAAATGTTTCTCATGACGTTGCCCTAGATGCACTAAGGCATAAATAGCTTTGCATCGCACATAAGTTCAAATGGTTCATTCCAGTCTGGGGCAATCAGGATTGGAGCCTCGGTTAGATTTCTTTTTGAGAGTTTTTTAAATGCTTCATTTACACTCTTTGGAGAACATAAACGGAGTCTCTTTTCGAGCAAATGGGTCAAGGGATGGGCTATTTTTGTGAATTTCTAGTGAATCTTCTCTAAAACCGGATGCCAAGAAATACGGGATTTCCTTTTACAGTAGTGGGTGTGAGGGGAGGCTTTGCGATAACGTTCAATCTTAGCTCGATCGACCTCACTTCCTGACTTAGAGATTTTATGTCCAAGAATCCAATGCCTTCCTTAACATGAAATGGCTTTTCTCCCAGTTTAGGAGCTAAATTGGTGTCTTCACAGCTTAAGCATCTTTTCAAATGGGTTAGGCATGTAGGAATGACTTCAAAAAACCGAAAGTCATCCATAAACACTGCATCGTGTTTTTTCGATCATGTCGTGGAAGATTGCCATCATAACTCTCTGGAATGTGCTGGTGCATTCGCCAGTAGGCCAAGGGCTTGGGGCGTAAGGCTAGGCAAGGTTCCGTATGGGCAAGTAATATTGTCTTTTCCCCCCCCCCCCCCCCCCCCCCCCATGATCATTTGGGTCGGATGGGTATTAGAAAATAAACCCGAGATACATCAAGAAAAATAGTATTCGTTTCCCGCAAGCTCTCGAGCATTTGGTCATGAATGGTACTGGAAAATGGTCCTTTTGGGTGGCTTCATTCAACTCTTCGGTTTTAGTCAATGCATATCGCAATCCTCGTAAACTAATGAGTTGGGGTTCAATCATTTTGTATTTCATCTACGGTAAAACCACCTTTCTTTGGTACACAGTGTACCGGGCTTACCCAGGGACTATCCGAGATAGGGTAAATTAATCCAATTTTCCTATTATAGAGCACGTCAAGAAGTTTTTCAACTTCTTTTTTTATGACATCGTGGATTTTTGGGTTTACCCGTCTCTGATGTTGGACCGCTGGTGTGTAGTCCTCTTCCATTAGAATTTTGTGAGTACAAAATTCTGGGTTAATACCCTTGATATCGGAGAGTTTCCAAGCGATGGCTCGCTTGTGGGACTGCAACACCTTTATGAGAGCGGCTTTCTCCCGGACACTCAAATCTTTAGCAATGATGACTGGTAACTTGTTGTCACCCTCCAAAAATGCATATTCGAGGTGGGGAGGTAAGTCCTTGAGCTCGACCTCGGGAGGTTCATCAATTGATGTTTCATCGGTTTTGGCTTCACAAATCTTAAGTTCTTTTCTATTTCCAGGAAAATAATCTGCATGGTTGGGAAGTGGTGATGAGGGCTCACTATTTAGGATAGCTTCAAGAAGAAGAATGTCATTCTCGGGATCACATTCGGTGGCTCAACAATTCCTGACTTGATACGATAAGTTTCAAAAAGTTCGCAGCCTCGATTTCTTCAAGAATGAAATCACTACCCTCGAATGGAGTGAGGGTGGGAGAAGTTAGGTACTCAAACATGGTTCAAATAAGGAGTGAAAATTTCATTCGTTCATACCTTTCGAGAATCCTAAAACTTTCTTGGTTTTCTCTCAAGCTTATATCAATAAAGTCGACACTTGTAAACTGATTCCATGGCATTGAGAGAGAAATTTTTCGGTATACTATATGAAGTCACAGATTGGTCATCAGTTTAAGGTCTCTCCTCATCGGTGCACATCAATTAAAGTTTGCCGGTTGTAAACTTGTTCTTCACTTAAAATCAACGGGACTTAGGGTCAGGCATCATAGTAACTACACAAAATCGGCTGGAATGTTAGAAGGTTTATACCTCGCAAAAACATCTTCGGCTATGCCGGCGGGTCATAGAGATCTGATCGGTCGGCTACTCGAAGTATCATCTAATTTTTGGTTAGTCTTTGGAGATTAAGCTTTTCAAAAACGGGAGGTGGCATTAGATGATGCTTGTGTGATCGACCAGGGCACGCTTATCAACTCTGGAAAAATCACACGGTATCAGAAATCGACCCGGGGTCTCCTATTTTCGGTTGAATTTCTTTAGGAGATGCGATGCAATTGTCATCTAAAACCGGTTGTTTGGTAATTCCAAGAATCTTGTCTTTGTTGTTCAAAAGCTTTCTGACTATGGTGCAAACTTAGCATGTGTAGGAGAGCATCTTGCGAAGTCAGCTCGAAATGGAGATTCAGAAAAAATTTCCTGAATTTCAAAGCTTTTAAAAGGTCGTCTCTTTCGTGGATTTTCTCCTTGTTTACCTAGATGGATATGGTAAAGTCGGTTTGGTTAGGTTGAAACAATGGTTCATCAACTTGGGATATTGGAGGTGACGTTTTGGTACCTTCGTTAGGAATGCTACCGTGTCCTTTTGTATCTGGTTTCAACTTCACGCATGGAGGTGGAATTTGCAGGTCCAGATATGAAACACCGCTTTGGTGGTAAATTGCCTTTCAATTCACCACTTCGGGTTAGCAACGGTGTTGTAGGAAGAGAACCAAAACTTGAAGTAGAAGCTTGGTTAGATTTCGATTTTGGTGAGCAAGTGGTTATGTTGACATTTTTGTATTTTGGTGTTTTTTTTGGCCATTTTAGGTATTTTTTTTGCATAACCGATCATGAGCCTTGACATGCTTTCAAAATAAGTTTTTGAACACCGAGTTGATGACTGGGAGTTGGTAAGTGGGTGTAGATTAACTGGGGGTTGATACATTGGGGGTTGTTGTTGAACTGGGACGTTTGGATTTGACCCGGTTCCTGTAGCATTCCTACGGTTTTGGTTTTGGTCTCCCAACGATTTGATTGTTGGCTTGGCTGTTATGTTGCATGGGGAGGGGAAAACCGGTGTGGTCTTGATTTTGGTTTGCATCGGTCAGCGGACTGGTAACCGGAATTTCTGTGTTATAACATTTTGTGTGGCCTGCTTGCTGGACGTATTCCTTGGATGTTATCTCGTTAATTGTTGCTATCGGTTGCGGGACAATTACGATATGAGCTGGGCCACACCGCATGGAACACAACTTTTGCTCAACCGCATTTAGGCGAGGGGAGCTGGAACTGGAGATGTCTGCTGTCGAGAAGTAGAGCTCTAACCATATCTTTCAATGCAGCAACATGGGAAGATAACTCGGAGGTGGTTGAATCGCTCGTACTCATCTTTAGCACAATGGCTTTGCTTCGGGATGTTACGAAAACTTTGGAACTTGCCTTTCGATGTATGCCTTGAGCAATCAGCGGCCTTTTGTCAAAACGTTGGCCACTGCGCGGAGTTCAAAGAGTTTGATCATTAACATTTTAAGGATTGTAAATGTATCAAGTTGGTGAAGTTTAAGAGGGATCATGGTCTGTGGACATGCCTCGGAGAAGATCTTTGAATCGATCACCATGCCTCTCTAACGGACTCATTCAAACTTTGTTTGAAAATTGGTAATTTCATTCCGGAGATTGTCATTTTAGCAGGTGGGAAAAATGGTTTATGAATTTAAGCAACGAGGTCATCCATGTTTGAATTGATCGAGGGGGGTTCTTCTCAAGCATATCCGGGTTGCGCCTCGAGGAGAGAAAGGAAAAAGCACTCAACTTTAATTGATGTGGATCGGATCATTTGGTATCTCAAGTAGAGGTGATTTTATTGAAGACCGGATGTGGGCATGTGGGTCCTCTTTGTCATTTCGAAGAACTGCTGTTTGGACAAGAGTTAGCAACCCATGCTTGATCTCAAATTGGCTGGCTTCGATTTCATGGAACAACAATTGCTGTCTCGTTCCTGGGTGGAGCCTGGTAGCAATTCTTGCCCCTATAGTTGATTATCAGATCGTATCTCTTGGGTGGACTCATCAAGATTAGAGGAAACTTGTTGTTGTTGTAGACGAAGAGCTGTAGAACGAGTTGCCCATGCCACTTAAAAATAGAGATCAAGTAAGAGTATTTTTGGTTTTTCAATTTATTCACAGTCTATTTAAACGGACACAGTAACTAAAATAGACACTTGAACCCAAATAAATTACTTATTCACGGTAGCTCTCAAAAAGATAAACGAACTGCTTGTGAGCTGGAGAGTAGGAATAGGTAGAGAGCTTATTTTCCTTTCGGTCGTTGTTCCTAGGAACAACCTCCTGATACCCTCTTTATAGTTGTTTACCTTTTTCAAGGTGAGGTATATCGTAAGAGACAAAATGGTAAAGTTTTAAATCTTTTGTTCGAGTTGGGAACAATAGTTAACGGAATGTTATTATGATTAATCTAATTGAGAATTATTATATTTGGATATTTTTACAATATTTGTTAATTTAATTTTTTTTATTGGACAATTTTTTGATATTTTTGGTTTTCTTTTGTTTTTATATTGATTTTATATAATAAAAGAAATTGAAAATATTTTTGTACTTTTTATGTTTTTATAGAGAAAAAAATATGCACAGCATGTAAACACGAATATGTCAAATGTCCCGAAATTCGTTTTCATCAGCATCCCGCAACGGCGCCAAAATTTTGACTCGCTGGCCAAAATCTCACCCTTCTTTTTTTTGTTCGATACGTAATATAAAATAAATACACAACAAGATCAGAATCGCGAGATCAAGAAAACGGAAGCAGTAGTATAGAGTGTTCCCGGTTCGTAATGTCCCCAAGGAGGCTGAAAGGAAAAATGCAAGATGATTTGAAGATGGTGTTTGAATGTCACAAGAGTTATTTGGCACTATAAATGATAAAAATAAGCAAAAGCACATAAAAACAAATGAGCAAACGAAAATAACGTAGACAAGAATAAAGCTAGGAATGGCAAACCAATTAAAACGTTTTACACTCTGAGGCACAAATAACTCAACATACAACTTAGACAAAAGTTAAATAAGCTAAAAATAACTCTAAATAAGACAAATACTAAAAGCAATTAAGCTAATCTTTTAAACAAGATAAAACAATAGTATCTACAAATAGTACTAACAGTTTTATCTACCGTCTAATTGGAGTTAGTACTGCTATTGATAAAGTTAGTACTGTTGCTTCCTTAAGGTTCGTACTGCTAAAGGCTAACAGACTAAAGAATTAATAAATAAGCAAAAACAAGCTAAAACAGGGTTCACCTAACCTTAATAAGCATTAGAATTAGGAATAAGCACTAGAATAAACTAATATGATAAATTGAGCTAGGAAAACTAAAAACTGATTAAACCTATTGAGAATTCTTTTAAGGAAAATAAGTTTAAATAAGCAAAAGCAAAGGAAAATGGTTTTATCTACTCTAAAAGGCTAAGGAAATCTTAAACAAGCTGAAATAATAAGCTGATAAGCTAATAATGAACTACCAGTACTAACAGTATTAACTGACAGTACTAACTTAAAGTTAGTACTGCTAGGCTAAAGTTAGTACTGCTACCTTTGAAATCCAAGAAAATGAACTAGCAGTACTAACTTTGAGTTAGTTCTGGTAGCTATTAAGTTAGGTGGGTTCAAACAACGTGAAACTAGCAGTACTAACTTTGAGTTAGTACTGATAAGTTGGAAAAATACTCCTTAAATATCTTTGTTTCTTTTCAAACTAATTAAAATAGTTTATCTAATTAACAAATAGACACTTCTAACAAATTTCAATTAAGAATAAGCACTTATAATGAACGCTGAGAATGGCCTACTGTGTTTAACTTCAAATAATAACAGTTTTTTAACAAATAAAACTATATACTAAGCAAATTAAGCACTTAAACATATGTAAAACACAAATAATGCAGTTCTCAATCAATAAGAAAAACAAGGAAAAGAGATACTTACAACCCTTTGTCAAAACAGGGTCAACAAAAATTCTTCAAGATATTTCTTGTATAAGAACAAGCTTGTGAGAGTCATAGCCCATCCAGACTGCTTTATCACTCCATAAAATAAGCTTTGGTATAGTTGAGAGTGATCTTTGTGATTTTTCTTAATACTTACTTTTATTTTTACTCAATGAAAACAGCTTATAAATAAGCTGTGGTGAGAGCTATTTGAACACAAAACAATATGATTAAGAAAGTTAACACTGGTATTGTAAATTGACTTAAAAACTTAAATTTGCATTAAAACTTGGAAATGTTACAAAGCTGAAAGTAAAAGCTGTAAATGAAAAAATTAACTAGTTGCTAGAAAAACTAAAAAGAACTAGATGCCTCTAAGGCTTACAAAAGGCTCTTATATATAGCCGAAGTCTTCAACTTGCAGCTTGTGCTTCTTTGTAGAGATAGAAACAAGTGTGCTTGTTGTGTGAGGAGAGACTAAAACAAATCCCATCCTTTGATTTCTTTTGAGCTTCTTTGGAGACAATCTCAGCCATCGAAAATGCTTTTGGAAAGGTAAGGGATTGCCAACATGGACTTTATTTCTTATAACTTTGTTGTAATTTTCGCCCTTTTGTGATATAACTTTAGGGGATTGGCAGAACTGGTCCCTAAAGTTATACTTCACCCTCAATTTCCGATTTCAGCACTTGTGTCTTTTTGTATAACACTCTTAAGGCTTGGCCAGCTTTGGTCCCTTTTTAAGTTGTATTTTCTTCACTTGGTTGACTTTAGACTTTGATTTGACTTTGGCTTCGGATTGACTTTGTCTTTTCCACCCCGTGCTTGATTTGGTCGTTTTTGGCTTTCTTTTTGAATATCCGTTTCCTGCACAATACAAATGCAAACATACAAATACAATGTATTTTTGGTACGTTTTTAGTCATTTAAGTCCGTTTTTAATGGAAAATGGTATGTGTAATTAAGCACATACCACTTGTCAAGAGTTTACATTAGTACATATATAAGACCAATAATAATATACTTAATATATTATAAACACGCATGTAAACCATGCAACATCTAGTATATCCAACTAATGCAAAAAGTAATGTATGAATGAATGTCCCATGAAAATCCCTTTGTATGATGCAATGTTTGAAAATGGTTATAGTCCAAGTAAAAACATTTGACCCGGTTCTCTATAACCTTGGCTCTAGATACCAATCTGTAACACCACAATCTAGGGTCGCAGTGGAATAATGTGTCCGGGAGCGATACTTCATAGATCAATAGCACAAGATATGAGAACGACCTCTAAAAGAGCTGTTTGAAATACGATACATTGGATTTATTGAAATTGTTTAATACAAAGCACAACGGCTTAAAATGTTCAACATTTAAATAACAAAGATTTTAGATCAGAACAAATATCCCAAGATGTAATGACTCTAAATCTTTTATGCATGACTCCCTAAAAGAGTATCCCCAATGTATCCTTAGCACCTCGTGCCTCATTGACTTAAGAAAACATGCTTTAAAACGTCAACATAAAGTTGGTAAATTCACAGTTTATGTAAAATATAATGTAGGACCGCAAGATTTTCCCTGTGATAATACAATAGATGCAGACATCACAAAATGTAATTATGTTTCCCTAAGCTCATGACACCGAAGCTCGACATGTATGAATTGCAATATAAATTGCCTACATTTCCCTTGATGATGTTCTAACCCGCAACATCCCAAATCTGACATGGTATACGTCTGTTGTCTGGTAAACCGGCACAGTGAGCGCTACTTACCCGAACGGGGATGTCAATCCCAAATAGATCTATTTATAACATTCGCGCTCACATAAAGTAATTGACAGTTCATGATAATGGGCTCATAGGGTTATCACTACTTAGGCAAACACGTAATCATGTAAAAATGTACACTTGCGTCTAATCATAAAACATTGCATGTTTCTCACCCTAAAAGTTGTAAGTCATTGATATAATAAAACATAGGGCTATGAACTCACCTCAGTAAATGAAGTGAATGAAATAAATCAAGTGAGTGAACCGACAAGCAAAATCCGAATGCAACCTAATTAAATATAGGTCGTATAAGTACTATGTAATTCGAATAACTAACATACCATATAATTCTATATAGTTACATCACCACCTAAACATGTTTGTTTAATTTATAAAATTAAACAATATAAATTTGTACTTTGTAAAATAATGTTCATGTATTTGTATTTGTAAAAATGTCATATTTGTCTAACAATTGACCGCTTATGAAAAATAATTGTTTTAACACCTTTATGTAATTATATAATAATATTATATAATTAGTTTAATTGATTTCACAAAAATAGTGCACAAGTATAAAAATAGTGCATAAGGTTTTATAAACCTTATATCTTTTTCGTTTTAACTCCGTTTTATACGTTCTTTATATGTATGGATTCGTATTTGAAAAATCTAATCAAATTTTACATTCATTATATTGGTATGTACTGTTATGAACAGTAACAGTAAGTGAAAATTTATAAAAATACTTTTTATAAATTTTAATTATTGAAATCGTATATTAATTGTATCTCATTCGTTTTAATTCGGTTTTTAGTGATTCTTATGTCCACGTCTTCGTAATTAAAAGTTCTATCTAAGAAAATTATTTCCCAACAGCCCACTATTATGAACAGTAGCATGTTTTTATAAAATTACTTTTATAAAAATACTTTTTATCGTAAACTTGTAAATAGCGTATCTTCTTCATTTTAAATCCGTTTTTAATGTACCTTATAGTTTTAAAATCCTCGTAAATTGTACTTTATCAGAAAGATGAGCTTCCATTTTATTAGATTCGAAATTTTTAAGTTTTTATAAAGTTGCTTTAATAAAGTTACTTTTACATATTTAATTAGTTAAAATATGTAAAATCCATAACTAGTTCATTATCCATTGGTTCTCCAAGTTTATTATATTTTTGAAATTATAAAAATATGTACTTTTAAGGAAAAATATAAAACATTCTGATTAGGTTCAAATTTATATAGTTTTTATGAACTTAGTTTTATAAAAACACTTTTATAAAAACACTTCAAGTTCCCTACATGCCTACGATCCTCATGAGATGTATTATTTTTATAAAACATAAAAATGAATTTTATATGCCTCGAATGAACAGTAACATTTAAAGGTTTAATTAAATTGTTTTATACACTTTTAAACTTTATAAAATTACCACAAGTCTTCTAATTTATAAATTAACAACCATGGTATATAATTTAAGTC
>BQNB010034957.1:0-51225 GCA_026074375.1 Tanacetum coccineum
CATATCAACAAATCCATAAAGGTCCGCCCTAGCTACGGCAGGTCCATCCTGCCTAGCAGCACCCGCTGCCGAACTCTCCCTGACCTCGTACCGAGGGGTAGGAGCAGTACGACACGGCCTCTTACGAAGCGGTAAACAAATCTCGGGAATCTCAGTCTTATGAATAGGAGATGGTGGTGTATCTCTCTGTCTAATCCCAGCAGCTCTGAATCCCTGAGGTGCTGCGATATACGTTGGGCTATTGGGTGGTGGTGATGGTATAGGTAATGGTGAAGAGGGTATCTGAGGGAGTGGTGATGAGTATGGAGAGAGGGGTGATAATGGTGGAGTAGGTAAGGCAAGAAACCTCTCAACATCTTCCTCAAAGAGGAATGGTGCCGGCGCCTGGGGTCGGATGGACATCCTGGCCGTGACGCGGTAAGTAGGGTGTGGTGGAGATGTTGGTGTGGCCGCAAACTCATCGGTCTCGAACGGCTTAGTCTCCTCATCGGATGGGTCCTGATCAACTGGAAAAGCAACAACTGCAGGGTCGGCAGGAGCTAGGTGCTCCTCCTCCTTATCCTCCTCCTCAACATCATCATCATCATCAGATGACTCTTCATCATCTCCGTCGTCTCCTCTGTCAGCGGGATAGTCGGCTGGATCCTCCTCATCATCCTCCTCTAGATCAGACTCAGGAATGTATCCTGGTAACTCTGTAGTAGGTGAGGCAGCAGCAGGCAATGGCTGCTCCTCAGCTGGTAGGACATCGTCCTCAGGTGGCATGTACTTCGGGTATACCGGCTCCGGTACATAAGGTAAGTAAATAAGTGAAGGTGGTACCTGCTCTGGCTCCTCAGGGCCAGACACGTAATCCGGAGATGGTGGAGCCTAAAAAATAGCTACCACATACGCATGTGGGTCCTCTGGCATCATGGGTGGTCCCTCGACCCCTGGTGACCCCATGTCTGATGAGTCCTCATACGGACTGGATACTTTTTTTTTTTTTTTTTTTTTTTTTTTTTTTTTGTTTTTTTTTTTTTTTTTTTTTTTTTTTTTTTTTTTTTTTTTTTTTTTTTTTTTTTTTTTTTTTTTTTTTTTTTTATTTTTTTTTTTTTTTTTATTTTTTTTTTTTTTTTTTTACTTTTTTTTTTTTTTTTTTTTTTTTTTTTTTTTTTTTTTTTTTTTTTTGTTTTTTTTTTTTCTTTTTGTTTTTTTTTTTTTTTTTTTTTTTTTTTTTTTTTTTTTTTATTTTTTTTTTTTTTAATTTTTTTTTTTTTTTTTTTTTTTTTTTTTTTTTTTTTTTTTTTTTTTTTTTTTTTTTTTTATTTTTTTTTTTTTTTTTTTTTTTTTTTTTTTTTTTTTTTTTTTTTTTTTTTTTTTTTTTTTTTTTTTTTTTTTTTTTTTTTTTTTTTTTTTTTTTTTTTTTTTTTTTTTTTTTTTTTTTTTTTTTTTTTTTTTTTTGTTTTTTTTTTTTTTTTTTTTTTTTTTTTTTTTTTTTTTTTTTTTCCGCAGTGTTCGTACACATGTTGAATCCTCAAAATCTGACATGATCAAATCTGAAAATAAAAAGTAGCTTATATAAGTATATTAATATAAGACTCTTACCCTTATATACGTAATATATTATAAACACGTATATCAATCATGAATGCATCTAGTCTAACCAACTAATGCAACAACTAGTATATGAATGCCCCGTGAAAACCCCTTTGTATGAATGCAATGTTTGACAACGGTTTAGTCCAGCAAAAACATATGACCTGGTTCTCTATAACTTGGGCTCTTGGATACCATCAGTAAAACCCCCAAATGGGGTCGCGGGAATAAGGTTCGGGGCGGCGTTACTTATTGATCAATAACAAAGGATATTATTTATAGATCGACCAAAAACGTCGTTTAAAACTGATACATTGATTTAGAAAATATTTGTTACAAAAAGCCCAAGCTTAACTTGTCACTTGTTAAGCATACAAAGGATTTCTACGCCCATATAGATTATACAAAATGATAATGGGACAAAATCTTTAATGCATGATATCCAAATCAAAACCACCAATGTATCCCTTGCACCTCGTGCTTATTGACCTCTTGAAAAACATTGCTTTAAAACGTTAATATAAAGTTGGTGAATTCATAGGTTTATTAAATCGTATAATGGAAGACCACAAGATTTCCCCATGACAATGCAACAAATGCAAACGTTATAAAATGTAATTACGTTGCGCTAAGCTCATGACACTGAAGCTTGACTTAATTAAATAGCAATATAAAATTACCCACATTGCCCGTATTGATGTTTTAACCCGCAACATCCTTTAATCAACATGGTATATGTTCATTTGGTCAGTGATAGCTAATCACCTGAACGGGAATGTCAATCCTAATAGATCTATTCTCATACATTGCAATACAATTCAGTTAGTGTCATGAATTATCATGGGCTCAATTGGGTTATCGCTACTTAGGCAACACGTAATCATAACATAAAATATCCACTTGTGTCCACTTATAAAAACAATGCATGTTTCTCACCCCAAAACTTATAAAACAAATCATGTAAAACGAGGGGCTATGAACTCACCTCGAGTGAGTAAATTGATAATGAAATATCCCTAATGAAAACGCGTCACGCTAACGCCCGAATGTAACCTAGTTAATATAGGTCGTATGAGTACTCAAGTACTTAGACTAACAACTACAATATTTAAACCTTTTTCTTAGCTACATTTACTATCATTCCGGCTATCATAATTAGAGATCTTGTAGTGAAGTAAGAGGAGATACGGACACTTTAAATCGTAAATCCAAACTCGTCGATACGCCACCCCGAAGAGGCCTCATTACGAAACTTCCTAGTAATATAGTACTTTGATTAACTAACCATATATAATTCTATATAGCTACATTACCATCTAATCATTTTAGTGAAATCATATTTATAAAGTAAAAAACGTTTATAAATACGCCTTTAGCGAAATGACCTAACTTTATCGTTTAAGTATGTTTCTCGCGTTTCTTACGTCCACGCTTTTGTATTAAGACGAGTGATCATAATATGATGTTTTTAAGTTTTCAACATTCTGTGGTGAATAGTGTTTTTACTGTTCATCACAGCTAATAACTTATTTTTACGTTTTAATTAGCGTAAAACCCGTAAATGTCGTATCTTATTCGTTATAGCTCTGTTTTTAGCGATTCTTGCGAGCACGTTTCTATAATTAAAATTTTATCAATTTATTGATGTTTTAAAAGTATAAGTTTCTGTGGTGAATAGTAACTTTTATAAAAATAGTTTTATTAAAGTATTTATCGTGTATACAGTAACTAGCGTATCTTCTTCGTTATTAATCCGTTTTTCGAGTTTCTTATCATTTGGAATCCTCATGGGATGTACTATCTTTATAAAACATAATATAGATACTTTTATTTTCGTCCCAAAACAGAAAGTTTTGAAGTTTGTGTTAAAAACTTGTTTTAAGCTTGATTTTATACTTTTAAGCTTCAACACCTTGTTACAAATACTTTACAACACTTTATAGCTTATGTCTTACATATAATAAGTCCATTAGTCCATACTTTGTCCATGTATCCAAGATGACAAGTTCTCTAATCTTACTTTTAATGAAAACTTATTAAAGAAACCCCAATTTAACAAGTTTACACATGAACTTTTTATACATAAACCAAGAGTGTACAAGAGTTATACTTCCATTATAACATCATATTTACATCCATATAACATGTGAAAAAGTTCACAAAACAATGATCACAAGTAAAAATCCATTTCACATGTTTAAAAGTATACTAATTGTGATATTGCTAAATATGAAATACATTATAAACATATAAAATCATAATTATGAAATGATTAGGGTTTTAGATAAACTTGTATGAATGAGTAGGTGAAAGTAGTACAATTCACCCCTTGTGATTTAAACCCTTCGGCTTCAAAAATATAAAAGTGAAAACCCTAATTGACCCAAGTAAAACCCTAGTTTCTTTTCATGCTTCACCCGTGCAAAAGGTTTAACCAAGCCTTAAAACCTTTAGTATGCATCTTATTTATGTTGTGTGTATGTTGTATAAAGTGTAGAAAAAATTTGTATGGAATTGTGTTTGTGTATGATTTTGAGCTGTAGGCTTCAAGAGGAGAGAAAGAGATAGATTGATTTTGTTTACACCTTGGAAAAGAGATGTGTATGTGTTTGCTTCCTAGTTTAGGCATTATATACCCCCAAGGACTTATTCAAGGAACCAAAGGAGGATTTCTAGGGAAATTAGTCAAGTGTATGTAAAGGTGTAAGACTTGGTTCCCTAGGATAAGTCTTATCCTTGATATTTAGGGCAAGAGTCATCAAAATAGATATTTCTTTGGTTCTATCCTTGCATATCCAGCCACATACACATATGTATGATGATATTTTGATTATTTTGAGTATTGGGTATAATCGTGGGTATTTGTTGAAGCGTAGATAGGTTTTGGTGCTTCCGGGAATGCCTAAACGTATTTTATCGCGAAACGTAACCAATAAAAATAAAAATGAACAAAGTTAATAATTATCATCAAAATAATTACTTAACACTTGCTTGATGTAAACATTTAATTGTTTGATGCCCGTTTACATTGAACGATAATTTTTAGCTTACGCGATTTAACTTAACGATTACGATTAAAAGCAAACGCGTACAATACTAAAAATACATAGTGAATTTATTGACGACGTCAATGACCCTAAAACACAGGGTGTTATATGACATATCGATGCAGGTGCTCTGATGAGTATGGGACGAGTATTTAAAACTCATCTTCGGAGACGGGGAGTAAAACTATCAGGGAAATCACATAGTGTTCAAGATAGTTAATGAGTACTCGGTTAGAGTAAATAAGATGAAGGTCTTTATGAACGAGCCAACATAGCAATTATCATATCAATCCTCCTATTACAAGTCCCGCCCATACAAGACTTGTAATACTTAGATTCATACATAATCCAATTGAAACAGAACGGTGACGGGTTTTGTTAACATAGCAATTATCATATCAATCCTCGTATTACAAGTCCCGTCCATACAAGACTTGTAATACTTAGATTCATACATAATTCCATGTAAACAAAATTATGACGGCTTTCGTGTAATACAATATTGTATAAAATTATGAGAAAAAAAATATTCTTAGAGACCATTGTTTAACTTACAATGTCTGAGGTATAAATAAGACCATTGTGCAACTCATAATGTCTTAAGAAATGTTCTAGTATTTATATAATTAACTCTTATATAAATAAACGTACGATATACGCAAAAGGAATGCAAGCATATATATTATATATATGTATGTCATGTAAGCACTTAATGTAACAAGTAATGTAAGCAAGTAAGCAAGTAGTGTGTATGCACTTTGAAAATGTTTGATGTGATGCAATGTTTGTGAAAACGGTTATAGTCTAGGGTAAAATATGCAACCTAGTTCTCTATAACCAGTGCTCTGATACCAATCTGTAACACCCCCAAAAATATGTCGCAGCGGAAATGTGTCTGGGGGCGTTACTTCATAATACAACAGCACAAGATACAAGAGAACGACCTCTAAATGTGTCGTTTGAAAAGTAATCTCGTTGATTTTCTTGAAATTGATATAACATTTGTCCCATAATTGCATCACAATGAAAAGCTTGAAAACAATACAACGAGATTTGATCATTTGAATGTAGTAGACTCCAATGCATATCAAGTAGGCCAAGCATCTAATTCACCTGAGAAAAACATGCTTAAAAGTGTCAACATAAAGTTGGTGAGTTCATAGGTTAGTTAAAGTATAAATGTAAATTCCAATGAATGTATTTGTCTACTGTGTCATCACAGTACCATGTAAAACATTTAGTGACTACTGTCTCTCTACAGTATCATAAAGTGATTTAAAATGTTGGATCAAAGATTTGTAATGCATGCCTGACCTATTTCAATCCTTAAATAGTCACAAAATGTATGAATATATGTTCAAATCCAAGATTTGTAATGTATGCATGACCTATTTCAATCCTTAAATAGTCACCATTTGTGATTATGATTACACACCTAAGTTCATGAAACTGTGACGTAGACTTGTTTGTATGCCACTTTATTCAAGGCACAGTAAGAATGTACCCATCATAGGTTGCCCCCTCCAAGAACACCCGGGTAGTAATAAAAATATTCATGTGTATGTGATTGCTGGCCTCGTAGGCACCAATCCAATCATGATCCGACATGGTATAACGTTCGTTCCCGGTGATAGCTAGTCACCCGAACGGGGATTGTCAATCCCAAATAGATCTATCTTATAACATTCGCGCTTACCCTCTGAGTAATTAACAGTTCATGCAACTTAAGCTAATCCATAATCATTAGAATGAAATCCAAGTTGTAGTATCCATAAGTGAAAACTAGTGATGTATCTCATCGTGAGATATGTAAATGAGTATGTAAACCAATTTGTAATCAACCATGTAAATGCATTTGCAAACAAGCATGTTCTCACCCCAAAAATATATGTAAAACTAGTAAAACATGGGGCTATAAACTCACCTTGATGTTGCAGAACAATTGACGGATAGGCATCTAATATGCACAACACGAACGGAAGACGAAACGGCTCGATCAAGAAGTTGTAACTAATCTTATCTGCTAATACCCACTAACTTAGAATGATGAATGTGATACGTTGATAAAAGATTTAGATCTCAAGTTGTATTAGTTTGGTAGTTGGTTAAATAAAATAAGTCGAAAGTAAACACAAAGTGTGTAATATATTCTGTATATATTACATATGAATGAATGAACAAGTATATAATTCATATCGGGAATTATATAACAAAGACAAACAACCAAAAGAGTAATACGAAGTGTATATAATACGCGACATATATTATATATGAAAATAAAATAAAAGTATATAATACCTTGCAAGTATTATATAAGAAACGTAAGAGAAATAATTAAAACAACATAATTCGACACGTTTTTCAGAAAATCGCCATTAAAATTAATAAAGAGTCAGCATAAAAGTAAACACCACGTTTTAAAGTTACACTTTAGAGTAAATGACATTCTTAAAGCTTCTACAAAAGTTATTACATTGACTATTACCGGGAATATAAAATAATATTTTATAAATTATTATTTCGTTTCCCCTTGACGGTTAGGCTTAAGATAGTTATCCCATTTGTAAAAGTATAGTTTTCGTCTATTTATCCGGTTATTGTATAATTACAAATTAACTATCTTAAGGCAATATAACTTCATATTTTATTGGTTTTTCTAAGATAAAAGAAATTATAATGAAATTTATTAAGTATAGAACTTTTTATAAATTTCAGCATGAGCTATTCATTTATACAACGTTTCCCATGTTTTACTAAACTCAACGTTTTCCACTTTAATCAAATCTGCATTGCAGATACCCTCGTGTTTCAATATATATCGAAACGAGACGTAGATAGATAATATAGTTACAACTAAAAGTTTGCCAAATTTTGTAATTCTTGTCCATTGGGAAAATCTTCAAAACTACCTTTATTTGTTTCTAAATTTCAAAGTAAAAATATTTTAGACTTGGTTTTATTGTGATGTTTGGGGTCCCGCACCTTTGTTATCTTTTGAAGGTTATAGATATTTTATGTTGTGTGTTGATCATCATTCTCGTTACATGTGGATATATCATTTAGCTCAAAAATCTGATGTGTATTCCACTTTTAAATCATTTGTGTAAATGGTTGAACGTCAATTCACTACAAAATTAAAGAATGTCCAAACCAATTGGGGTGGTGAGTTTTGCAATTTAGCTTCGTTTTTCTCTTTGCTAGGAATTATTCATCGGCGATCTTGTCCTCATACAAGTGAGCAAAACGGCTTTATTGCATGTCGCAATCGCTACATTATGGAGACTGGTCTTACTCAAGCATGTGTTCCTTAACGTTTTTGGCATTATGCTTTTGATACTGCCGTTTACCTAATAAATCGCATGTCCTCTCACACATCGACAAACAAGTCAGCTTTTGAACATATATTCAAACGGTCTCACGACTACTCTTTTCTTCATACCTTTGGGTGCCTATGTTTTCCCTATATTTGTTTATACAATCGTCACAAAATATATTTCCGTTCCATTATGTGTGTCTTTCTTGGCTACAGCCTCTCCCATCATGGATATCGTTGTGTTGATATCTCTATCGAGCGTCTTTATATTGCTCGACATGTTTGTTTTAATGAAGCACAATTCCCCTTCAATATCCTTAACACAACTTCCCCACCCCTTTTGAAAACATCTCCCTATTACTCCTTGAAATCACCTTATATAATTCCTACTACTGACAATCCAAGTCCATCTTCACCGTACTCACCGATTTCATCTCCATCATCAGTTTCACATTTGAGTCCAACTTCTCAAACTTCTCCCGAGTCTTCTAATGGTCAACCATCTCCCGTATCGCCTACATCGATACCAATACAACCACCGCCTCCCATCCCTTAGCAACGTCCTGCAAATCTTCGTCAACCATCTCCAAAACAACGGATTCCCTACGGTCCTTCCGCAAATCATGCTACCATCCTCCCCACTACCATCATTGAACCAACCTCGTTTACCGTTGCCAACAACTCTCTAGAGTGGCTTCAAGCTATGAAAGAAGAGTATGATGCTCTCGTAAAAATGAAACATGGTCTTTAGCACCTCGTGCTTCTAATACTAATGTTGTTGATTGTAAGTGGGTATACAGGTTACAACGGGACAAGAATGGTGCTATCACTCGTTATAAAGCAAGATTTGTTGCCAAAGGTTTTTGGCAACAACCAGGTATTGATTTTCATGATTAGCCCAGTTGTCAAGTTGACAACTATTTGAGTTGTTTTATCACTTGTGGTTACTAACAACTGGCCACTACGCCAGTTAGATGTTCATAATGTATTTCTTCATGGAAGTCTTAAGGAGATGGTTTATATGAAACAACCTCCGGGCTTTATTGATCCATAAAGACCAAATCATGCATGTTTGCTTCATAAGTCTCTTTACGGCTTAAAGCAGGCCTCGCGCACTTGGTTTGAGCGCCTCTCCAAGGATCTCGGTTTCAAAGGCTCCAAAATGGATCCATCTTTATTTATTTATTCGTGTGTACACACGCTTTTGTACATTCTGGTAAATGTGGATGACATCATCGTTACAAGTAATAATAAGGGCACTATTGACAATATAATTTGTCAACTTGGATTCGCTTTTGCATTAAAAGATCTCGGGCCACTTAACTACTTCTTGGGTATTGAAATTGTTCCTCATGTGTCTGGCATTCTTCTATCTGAAAAGAAGTATATTTTGGAGCTATTACAAAGGGCTGGTCTTTCTAACTGCAATCATGTGTCTTCTCCCATGGTTACCTCGAGCTCACTCAGCTTAGATGACAGTACCGCTTTTTCTAATCCAGTAAAATATCGACAAGTATTGGGTTATTTACAATATATTACCCTATCTCGGCCAGACATAGCTTTTGTTGTTAACAAGTATGTCAATATATGCATGCTCCGACTGAGAATCATTGGTCTGTTGTTAAACAGATTTTATGTTATCTTCATGGTACTGTTGAACATGGTATGCTCATACGTCGTTCTTCTGGTTCTACCATTCAAGCTTTTACTGGCGTGCTATGAAAAGGTAATCCTGATACTTCTCTTAAAGCTTTCTTAGATGCTGACTGGGATGAGGATCCAGATGATCGATGGTCCACGGGGGGGGTTTGCTATATATCTTGGTTCACACTTTATATCTTGGACCGATTGTAAACAATGTACGATTTCACGTTCCTCTACAGAAGCTGAATACAAAGCTCTTGCTGACAATGTTGCTGAGCTCACATGGCTTCAAGCTCTTCTTCATGAGCTTGGTATCTGTTTATCTTCAACTCCTATACTATGGTGTGACAATCTTGGTGCAACATACTTGTCAACTAACCCTATCTTTCATGCGCGTACAAAACACGTGGAAATAGACTATTACTTTGTTTGGGAAAAGGTTGCTCAAGTATATCTTTGAGTTCAACATATATCTACACATGCTCAAATTGTAGATATCTTTACAAAGCCATTACCAACTCCTCGATTCCTCTTTCTAAGATCCAAGCTGTAGGTTGTTGCCCATCCTTAGCTTGCAGGGGTGTGTTAGACCAAATTAGATTAGATGGGCTGATCCAATTATATAGATGGGTCGTACCCATTAGGTTATGTGTTAGTTGCTTAGTCTCTAAGCCATGACATTAGTATATATAAATACACATTCTAATGTACTAATCATAATTACAATTACAATAATATATACCCTTTGAGGTTTTATAAGGTGTCTTGAGATGGGCACCTACTGTGGCAACAACAAATAAACTAACTGTTAATGCTTCAGTGTCATGAACTTAGTGCAATAGTAATACTTTTCGTAATATTGTATGCGGTACAATAGTCACAAATGTTAGGAATCCAAAAAAGGATCGGTCACTACACGTATTTTACGTTTCTAGCTCGTAGTCCACAAAGTATTATTTAGTAAGCTAACCGGGCCAAAGATAAGCAAAAGCCCATGGAAAGCCCATGGGCCTAAGCCTTTAGCTTGCCACCATAGGTGGTATTTATACACCTCTCCATGCCTTGGAGAGGTGGTTGGTTGTTCATTAATTCACACACTTAATACAAGTTTTCTCTTATATTTCTTTATCTCTCTAAAATGTTCATCTAACCACTCTCTCTCTCTCTTTATAACCACCTCTCTTCCTCTTTCCATGTATGTTATTTTATTGTTCTTTAATTGGTATCAAGAGCCATGGAATGATTTGTTTAGTCTTTGTGTTTGTTTCTCTTTGGTTCATTTTTTTTCTTTCATACTGTACGTCTTTTTCTTATTTATTTTTTGTTGTTTTCAAAGCTACTTTGTACACTAAAAGTTCATTTACCTAGGTAATCTTGATCTAGTATCTTTAGGATATAGGTGCATAAGCTTTGAAACAAGAAAAAAATCATTTTTTACAACTTTTACTTTTGAAAAACCTTATAAAGTACAAATCTTGATTTTGAAATTTTTGATTTAAAAACCATAAAGTTTACATTTTTAAGGTACCTATAGGTTTAGTAATACTAGTTGTAGAAGAAATTTTGGAAAAAATAATCAAAAAGGTGTCTTTTTATGTTTTAAAGATTTTGAGTCTCGTCCTAGTGTTACCCGAATTGGCAATTTTCTGTTGTATCCAAATTAGCAGGTTTCTGTTGTATCCGAATTAGCAGTTTTCTGTTGTATCTGAATTAGCAGTTTTCTGTTGTATCCGAATTAGCAGTTTTCTGTTGTAACTGAATTAGCAGTTTTGTTGTGAGAACCGAATTCGCAGTTTTAAGTGACAACCGAATTAGCAGTTTCATGTGACAACCGAATTAGTAGTTTTTCAGTTCTAACCGAATTCGCAGTTTCAGTAGCAACCGAATTAATAGTTTTTCAGTAGCAACTGAATTCGCAATGTAACACCCCCAAAAACGTGTCGCATCGGAAATGTGTCCGGGGGCGTTACTTCATAATACACAGCGCTAGATACAAGAGAACGACCTCTAAATGTGTCGTTTGAAAAGTAATCTCGTTGATTTCCTTAAAATTGATATAACATTTGTCCCATAATTGCATCACAATGAAAAGCTTAAAAGCGATACAACGAGATTTGATCATTTGTATATAAGTAGAAATCCATGAATGAAATCTTGTCATTTTAGACTCCAATGCACATCAGATAATCCAAGCATCTAATTCACCTGAGAAAAACATGCTTAAAACGGTCAACATAAAGTTGGTGAGTTCATAGGTTAGTTTAAGTATGAATGTAAATTCTAATGAATGTATTTGCCCACTGTGTCATCACAGTACCATGTAAAACATTTAGTGACTACTGTCTCCCTACAGTATCATAAAATGATTGTATGACCATTTCAACCCTTTTAATAGTCCTCAAAGTTGTATGCATAAGTGTTGACATCAAAGTTTTGTAAAGTATGTCTGACTATTTCAATCCTTAAATAGTCACAAAATGTATAAATATATGTTCAAATCTAAGATTTGTAAAGCATGCATGACCATTGTATCCAATACAATAGTCATCATTTGTGATTATGATTACACACCTAAGTTCATGAAACTGCGACGTAGACCTGTTTGTATGCCACTTTATTCAAGGCACGGTAAGAATGTACCCATCGTAGGTGTTCCCTCCAAGAACACCCGGGCATTAATGAAAATAATATGTACCCATCATAGGTGTCCCCTCCAAGGACACCCGGGCATTTCCGAAAATAATATGTGTATGTGATTGTTGGCCCTGCAGGCGCCAATCTAATCATAATCCGACATGGTATAACGTTCGTTCCCAGTGATAGCTAGTCACCTGAACGGGGATTGTCAATCCCGAATAGATCTATCTTATTAAAACAGCCACCTTGGTCCCAAGTTTGGACTAATATTAACGCCCCTACCACAAAAGTGTAGAAGTATTACAAATATGGGTACCATCAAACAAACATAATCATAACACAAGCATAAACAGCGGAAGACTAAAAAATAACCAAGAAAAATAAGTCAACATGACTTAAACGGTTCATAATGTACTTGAAGAACAGAACATATCCAAACGAAAATACCAAATAACGAATGTCTTGAAAACAGAACAATTCATATATCAAAAACTAAGATCCTCTAGGGTAAGTCCACACTCAGCACTCATATCCCAAAAGCAACCCCAGCTCCTAGCTTAATACCTGCCACAAAATGAAAATTCGGCTGCGCTTACAAAGCTCAAATTAACAGATATATTATAATCAAACAGCAAAAAGATAACGCAAATCAAAGGTACATACACGGCAAATGATATCATAAACCATGATCAAAAGGAATACAAATAAAATGGTAAAACAAATCAGAAGTCAATTCATAGTGTAAGGTAAAATGAATCAAAGTCAAATCAGTCCAATTACCAAGGCCCAAACAAAATCAAATCATAGTAACCCATGAGTCGCGAGCTCCAAATGTGAAAGACGTGGAAATTCACCCAAACATCAGTCACCAATATACCTATATAATATTGTCATAATCCATCGAAAAAAACAAAACAAACAAATGCACCATATACGCCCCTTAATCAAAAAATAATCTCCCATAATGCGCAAATAATATCAAATGGGGGACGGTGTGGAAATCACCCACCCACACATGATTCATACCAAAGGTGCAATCAATGACAACCGCCATGTTACCATCATGGCTAGGAAAAAAAAATAGTTGCTCCGGTCTCAAACTGAAGGGTTCAAAGCAAAGTCATATCAAAGTTCATTTCAAAAGATCAAGCAAAGGTTCAATCAAATTCATAAATACAAAGGTAGCATAGCAGGGTTTCAAATAGAACATAATGGACAGATTCCTAGAAAGAACCAAAATGAAAGCTCAAGCAAATGTACAATTCACATAAAAACAAAGATAGAGATATTAATTCATGAGAAACCTTAACGATAAGGTCAAATAACTGACCTTATTCTAAGCAAAAGCAATAATAAAAGAAAACACACACAACAGGAAATCAAAATCACTCCCTCTTTTGACCGAACCTAAAGAAATGATAAATTCGAATTACAAACCAATCATTTAAGTTATACTTTCCATTTTTAGTAACTTTCCATTTTTAGTAACTTTCCATTTTTTAGAAATTTTCCATTTTTAGTAACTTTCCATTTTTAGTAACTTTCCATTTTTAGTAACTTTTCATTTTTAGTAAGTTTCCATTTTTAGTAATATTCATCATTTGAGAATCTAAAAGTATTTGAATAGTTTTAGGGACTTAACATTTCAACCTTAACAATTAGGTTAAATATACAGCTTCATATTATAGGTTTAATAATCAAAATTAACAATTTTTTCAAGTTAAAAGTGAAATATCAAAGTTTCAACATTTTATTCAGATAATACATTCCCTTACCCCACTGTATTTACAAGTCAAACCCTTAATTTATACAATTTACATATTTAGCCCTTTTGTTTATTAATTATTTAAACAATATTTTTAATTATCCATAATTACAAAACAAGTCCTTATAGATTCAAATATGAAAAATTCATACTTTATACATTAAATACTAACCAAACCTTCCACTTTTCAGAATTTACAATTTCAGTCCCTCTATTTTAATTAATTAATTTCTAATTACTTATTATATGTAAATAACCATTTTAATCCAAAATAATATCAAAATGACATTTTATACCCCCCAACTTATTTTATACAGAATATACTAAGTATAATAACATGTTTAAAATAGACCCCATAGTTTTAGAAATTACAAATCACCCCCTTTTACTTTAAAACTCAATTCGGCTAATCAAATAAAACCACAAAACCCTAATTTGATTTTTCCCAATCACCAACACAATTATTATCCCATCATTAGCATTAATTGCACCTGGAAAAAATAGCAAAACCCTAACCCTAATTCATTTAAACATTTTTCTTTCCCTTTTTCCTTTATTCAAATTTCGGCAAACCAAGTTAAATCCCAAATGATTATTCAAATCACTTCTAAATTTTTCCAACAATTTATCTGAGTTCCATATGATATATACAACCTTAGAAAAATATAAAATCAAATGTACAAATCTTATTTATGCCGATTTCATATTCATTTCGAAATTAGGGTTTCGAACATGTTTTAATTATTTCGACCAAAATAACATGCATGATAATTTTTATTAAGCATAGACGAAAAATATGATGAAAAAATGAATACACAAATATCCCCTTGATGATCCTTGGTGATTTTTCGAATTATTGACACACGAATTTGTGTTTTGAACCAAATAAATTCCCACGATCGAACCAAGCCTTAAACAATCTTTCCAATATTTTTCCCACGATCCTTGACCTTCAAAACACCTTAGAAAAATCGTCCTAGCCTTTGGAAAATTCTTTGTGCCGCCTCTTTTGATTTTAGGGTTTTCGGTATTATTGTTTTTAGGTTTATAAAAATGAAAATGCATAAAAAAATATACTAGGGGATTTTGGCCGAGTATAAAGGGCATTCAATAGATAAATCAGAATTTTAAACTTTGCAATATTATTTGTAATTATCCTTAATTAATTTGCTTTAATTTGTAATATATAAATACATAATTATACATAATTCGGCATAATTATATATATATAATTATTAATTATTTTTCTTGTATAATATAAAGTATTTTAATCTTACATAATTTTCATAATTGTCACATGTTGCATTTTTATAATTTCTAACATTTAAATGAAGTTTATTTAAGCTTTTATGGATTTTATTGCGTTAGGGGTATTTTGGTAATTTTACAAAACACTTTATTGAGAATTTTAGTTTTACAACTTCTCCCCTCTATAAAAAAAAATCGACCTCAGAAAATGAATTGCACCGAATGTAAAACAAATGAAACGAAACGAAAACATACCAACATAGACAAAGAAATGAGGATAACTACACGCATAGACTCTTCGTCCCTAGAGCCTCACGCTCTGGGTGATTCTTCCAAAAATCTTCACAAAAGGAATAACTTAGTTTCTCATACTCTCTTTACGATCCAGATGGATTCAGTTCCTCGGACAAAGACATATCGAGGCTGCATCTGATCAAAAGATACTATGGCGACATGCAATGGATGATAATGGTATCCCCTCAGAAGAATACAAGAAAGACACGTGAACTTGTGAAACTGCGGAGAAGCGCCAAACGATACGAAAACCTCTCCAATACTTCCAAAATCTCAAACGACCGATGAATCGAGGACATGAGCCTTACCTATAGATCCCTAAACGTTTAACTCCTCGAATGGCAAACCTATAGAAAATACAACGATCTACCAACTTGAAATTCTAAGTCACTTTTTTTTTTCCCCCCCCGATGCAATACATAACTCTTTTGTCCGCGACCTATTCCTCTTTCAACTACTCCTTAGCAACAGCCAACTTCTCATAAGTATCTCGATGAACTCCGGACCTTCAATCAAACGTTCACCTACATCAACCCAAAAACATAGGTGCTCGACATATTCTACCATACAAACGCTCGAAGGTTCTGCCTTGATGCAGCATGCCAACATTATTGTTAGACAAACTCCACCAAGCAACAAATATTCATCCCAACTACCCGACCATTCTAAAGCACAACCCTCAACGTATCTTTCCAAGGTTCTGAATGTCCTTTCTGACTGACCATAACGGTTTTGAGGAATGAAATGCTGTACTAACTAGACCAGTTCCTCCAAGCATTCTCTGTAATCCTATCCAAAAACAAGACCGTAAACTTCGGATCTCTGTCGAACACAATAGATGTCAGAGTAACCATCAGTCAACTATTTCCTGTCGAAAAAATCTCCACAAACTACTAATATCATAGTCTTCCGAAATGTGAAAGAAATGAGCAGAAACTTGGTTGCCGATCAACAAACCACTCCAAAACGCATCATGTCTTTTCTGAAGTGTAGGCAAACCATAACAAATCCATGTAAATCTCATCCCATTTCCCACATAGGAATCTCACACGGCTATAAACAAACCCCTAGCCCTCGATGTTTACAATTTTGACCTGCTGACAAGTCACTCATTTGGGATACACAGGCATACCACAATCTTACTTCATGCCGTTCTAAATACCAATAGTACTGTTTCTAATCTCTGTACCTTTTGGTTAAACCTGGATGAATAGCTAAATGGAGAACTAATGAGGCTTCCGCATAACCTTCTCGCGAAGTACCTGATCATTTGAACACATAGCAATCTTCAAACCACACAACAACCGTCATCATCACACTGAACTCATTATGTTACCGTCTTCAACATTACTGTACCTAGCACCATCACTCAACACCGTCGTCCCTTGAGCTTCTTTGATCATTAGCGATAGTTATACTCTATCCTCATACCGCGCCAATAGCACCAGAACCTCGTACACATAGCTCAACATCCAAACGCTCTAAATCACAAAGGATTATGGAATCAAAACAAGCTATCATCCCAGATTTTTGACTAAGTACGTCGGCAACCACATTTGCCTTGCCCGGATGGTACTGGATGTTCGTGTCATAATCTTTCAGAAGTTCCAACCATCTTAGACAGAGAAGATGGTCGGCAACCACATATCCTGTTCTCTCACACGAAGCTGGTGATAAGCAGATCGCAAATCAATCTTAGAAAAATATTTAGCCCCTTGCAGTTGGTCAAACAAATCGTCGATTCGCGGAAGAGGATATCGGTTACGAATCATAATACGGTTGAGTTCGCGGTAATCAATACACAAGCGCATCTCCCAACCCCTTTCTTCTAACAAATAAACCGGTGTCAAACCCCACGAATGAAACACTGGTCTAATAAAGCCATACTCCAACATCTCCTGTAACTTGCTCCTTTAACTCCTTCAATTCAACAGGTGCCATACGATACGGAGTCTTTGAGATATGTTCAGCACCGGGAATTAACTCAATGCCAAATTCAATCTCTCTAGCCGGAGGAAGTCCAGGAAGTTCATTGGGAAAAACATCAGCGAATTCACGAACAACAAAAAGATTTTCAATATTAGGACTCTCCAAAGATGTGTCTATAACAGAAGCCAGAAAACCTTGCACCCATAGAATCAAGGAACGTGCCTTCATACAGAGATGACTTAACGTATTTAAGCGGTGAGGAACCATGATAAACAAATTCAGGTTGACGAACGTTACCAAAGATCACAGTCCTAGCATAGCAGTCAATGGTAGCTCGATGAGAAGCCAACCAATCCATGCCAAGAATCACATCAAGTCGAACAAAGGGTAGGAAGTAAATGTCGTAAGGACGCATATGATCATCAAACGTATGTGGCAGTTAACATATTCATGGTCAAAAACATAGGTTCTTCAATGGGTTTGAAAATGATACACGTTTGATAAATGTGTGTAGGATCATAAGACGTTCTTAGCAACATCGCCTCCAACCTGAGTAACGTAATAAGCTATCCACCAGCGTCATGGCTCACCCTCAAGTTTAAACGCAGCAAGACGAGTCTAGAAAATTGTCGGGACAAACCCAAAACTTGACGTAACCTTCTTCCGTATGCGTTAATCCAGTCTTCTGCTCGCATGGATGGCCAGCTAGACCCAGAAACCCAAAGCCTTTAAAAAACTTAGTTAAACCTTGTCGATCAAACATGACATCCCTTGGTTATATATCACCACCACCACCACCTGAAAGATGCAGCACACCATTATGATTGTCAATTGGAGATCAAGTTCCTCAAAGCGCCCGTAATAGGAGAAGCATTGGCCACAGAAGCATAATCATGGCCTCGAGAAGTTAGGAAAACAGTCGTCATCTGAGCATTACTACGTGTAGTCCACCATCCTGAACGATCGAGAAAACGATAGCAAACGAAAACAAGATAGGTTACGGAAGAAGTTTACCAAAGGAACCCTAATGTCTACACCAAACCTCACAGGTGCATAGCTAACTCAAAGGTCAAAAGACCTCGTCAATGAATAACCTGGCACTCTGATACCATAGAATTGTACGCCCCGACCCAAAAGGTTAAAAGTATTACAAATATGTGTTACAACAAAGGCAAACATAATCATAACACAAGCAAAACAGTAAGAGTCTCAATACATAACCAAGGAAAAATAAGTCAACATGACTTAAGGTACATAAGTTCTTGAAGGACAGACATATCCAAACGAAATAACCGAAATAACGAATGTCTTGAAAAGTAACAAATCATATATCAAAACTAAGATCTCTAGGGTAAGTCCACACTCAGCACCATCCCCAAAGCAACCCCAGCTCCTAGCATAGATACCTGCCGCAGGAAAAGAAAGTGCGCTGAGCTTACAAAAGCCCAGTGGAACGAAATAATATACTCGACTACGCATAAAATAACGGACAATCAAAGATATACTATTACAAGGTGCAAAGGATATCACAAGACCATGATCAAGTATACAAATATAAGGTAAAACAAATCAAAGAAGTCAATGTCATAGTGTAAGGTAAGATGAATCAGAAGACAAATCAATTCCCATTACCAAGCCAAACAAATCAAATCATAGTAACCATGAGTCTGCGGAGCCTCCAATGTGAAAGACGTGGAATTGCACCCAAACAACAGTCACCAAATATACAATATGAACATAATGTTCATAATCCATCGAATACAAAACAAATCTAGATGCAACCATACCGCCCCTTAAACAAATAATACTTCAAAATGCCATATAATATCAACTGGGGACGAGTGAGAATTCACATCACCCACCATGAGCGATGCTAAAGGTGCTCAATACACGGCCATGTTACCTTCATGGCTAGAAACAAATAGTGCTCGGTCTCCAAAACACTGAAGGGTTCAAAGCAAAGTCCATATCAAAGTTCATTCAAAGGATCATAGCAAAGGTAAATGTCAAAGGATCAATATCAAAGGTAGCATAGCAGGGTTCAAATAGAACATAATGACAGATCATATAAGAGAACCAAAATGAAAGGCTCAGAGCAAATGTAGCAATTCACATAAGAAATCAAAGATAGAGATGAATATGTCATGAGAAACCTTAACGATAAGGTCAGAATATCTGTACCTTATTCCGAAGCAAAGCAATACTCAAAGAAAACACCACATGAATATCAAAATCACTCCCTCTTTTACCGAACCTAAAAAATGATAAATATCGAATTACCAAACCATTCATTTAAGTTAATACTTTCCATTTTTAGTAACTTTCCATATTTATAATTTCTTTCCATTTAGAAACTTTCCATTTTTAGTAATTTTCCATTTTTAGAAACTTTCCATTTTTAGTAACTTTCCATTTTTAGTAACTTTCCATTTTTAGTAAGTTTCCATTTTTAGTAATATTCATCATTTGAGATTCTATTAAGTATTTTGAATAGTTTAGGGACTTAACCAGTCCAACCTTACAAGTTTAGGATAAATATGACACTTTCCATATTTTAGGGTTTAATATTCAAAAATCAACAAATTCAAGGATAAAAAGTAAAAATCAAAGTTTCCACATTTTATCTAGATTATCCCTTCCATTTTCTGTATTTACATGTCAAACCCTTAATTTATACAATTTACATTATAGCCCTTTTTTGTTTATTAATTATTTAAACAATATTTTTAATTATCCATAATTACAAAACAATCCTATATAGATTTATATATGAAAAATTCATACTTTATACATATAAATACTAATCCAAACCTCCACTTTTTAGAATTTACACTTTCAGTCCCTCTATTTTAATTAATTAATTTCTAATTACTTATTATATTAAAAACCATTTTTAATCCAAAATAATATAAAAATGACATTTATAACCCCAACCCCCCAACTTAATTTTAAACAAATATACTAAGTATAATAACATGTTTAAAATAACACCAAGTTTTTAGAAATTACAACTCACCCCCTTTTTACTTAAAACTCAATTCGGCTAATCAAAAATTAAACCACAAAACCCAAATTTGATTTTCCCAATCACCAACACCAATGTATTATCCCATCATTAGATTATTGCACCTGGAAAAAATAGCAAAACCCTAACCCTAATTCATTTAAACATTTTTCTTTCCCTTTTTCCTTTATTCGAATTTCGGCAAACCAAGTTAAATCCCAAATAATTATTCGAATCACTTCTAAATTTTTCCAACAATTTATTTGAGTTACATATGATATATAAAACCTTATAAAAATATAAAATCAAATGTACAAATCTTATTTATGCCGATTTCATATTCATTTCAAAATTAGGGTTTCGAACATGTTTTAATTATTTCGACCAAAATAACATGCATGATAATTTTTATTAAGCATAGAACGAATTAGAAGATAAAAATGAGATACATAAATAACCCTTGATGATCCATGGTGATTTTCGAATTATAGACAAATAATTTGTGTTTTGAACCAAATAAAATGACCACGATCTAACAAGCCTTAAACAATCTTTCCAATATTTTTCCCACGATCCTTGACCTTCAAAACACCTTAGAAAAATCGTCCTAGCCTTTGGAAAATTCTTTGTGCCGCCTCTTTTGATTTTAGGGTTTTCGGTATTATTGTTTTTAGGTTTATAAAAATGAAAATGCATAAAAGAAATATACTAGGGATTTTGGCCGAGTATAATGGGCTTTCAAATAGATAAAATCAGAATTTTAACTTTGCAAATTTATTTTGTAATTATCCTAATTAATATGCTATACATTTGTAATAAAAAACTTACATAAAATAACATAGATTACGGCATAATTATCTATATTATAATTATTAATTATTTTTTTCTTGTATACTTTATATAATACAAGAAAAATAATTAATAAATATATATAAATAATTATGCCGAATTATGAAAATTATGTATTTATATATTAACAATAAATCAAATTAATTAGGATAATACAAAATAAATAATCACATTTAAAATTCTGATTTGTTTTATTCTAATTTTGAAAGCCCATTATACTCGGCCAAAATCCCTAGTATATTTCTTTTATGCATTTTCATTTTTATAAACCTAAAAACAATAATACCAAAAACCCTAAAATCTAAAGAGGTGGCACAAAGAATTTTCCAAAGGCTAGGACGATTTTTATAAGGTGTTTTGAAGTCAAGATCGTGGAAAAATTATTGGAAAGATTGTTAAGATTTCGTTGATCGGGAATTATTTGTTCAAAACACAAATTCGTGTGTCAATAAATTCGAAAAATCACCAAGGATCATCAAGGGTATTTTTGTATCTCATTTTTCATCATATTAATTCGTTCTATGCTTAATAAAAATTATCATGCATGTTATTTTGGTCGAAATAATTAAAACATGTTCGAAACCCTAATTTCGAAATGAATATGAAATCGGCATAAATAAGATTTGTACATTTGATTTTATATTTTTCTAAGGATGTAAATACAAATGGAACTCATGATAAATTGTTGGAAAAATTTAGAAGTGATTTAATAATCATTTGGGATTTAACTTGATTTCCCGAAATATGAATAAAGTAAAAAGGAAAGAAAAATGTTTAAATAATAAGGGTTAGGTTTTTGCTATTTTATCCAGGCAATAATGCTATGATGGGATCATAATTGAGTTGGAGATTTGGAAGAAATCAAATTAGGGTTTTGTTGGTTTTTGATTTGCTTACGAATTGAGTTTTAAAGTAAAAGGGTGATTTGTAATTCTAAAACTATGGGTCCATATTAAACAAGTTATTATACATATATATTCTGTATAAAATAAGTTGGGGTATAAAATGTCATTTTTGATATTAATTTTGGATTAAAAAAGGTAATTACATTAAAAGTAATTAAAATTAATTAATTAAAATAGAGGACTAAATTGAAATTCTAAAAAGTGGAAGGTTTTGGTTAGTATTAATGTATAAATTAAGCATTTTTCATATTTGAAACTATAAGGACTTGTTTTGTAATTATGAGAAGTTAAAAAATATTGTTTTTAAATAATTAATAAACAAAAGGGCTAAATATGTAATGTAACACTTAAGGTTTTGACTTGCTAAATACAGAAATGGAGAGGTAAATCTAAATAAAATGAGAAACTTGATATTTACACTTTTAAACCTTGAAATTGTTGATTTAGTTAAATTAATCCCTAAAATATGGAACATCCTGTCATAATTTAACCCAAACTTGTAAGTTGACATGTATTAAGTCCCCTAAACTATTCAAAAATACTTAATAAATCTCAAATGATAATCTTACAAAAATGGAAACTTACTAAAAATGGAAAGTTTACTAAAAATGAAAGTTACTAAAAATGGAAAGTTTTTTCTAAAAATGGAAAATTACTAAAAATGTGAAATTTCTACAAATGGAAAGTAACTAAAATGGAAAGTTACTAAAATGGTAATATAACTGTAAATGAATGTTTTAATTCGAATTTATCATTTTCCTTTAGGTTCGGTCAAGAGGGATTGATTTTTGATTTCTGTGGTGTTTTCTTTGATTATTGCTTTGCTCGAATAAGGTACAGATATTCTGACCTATCATTAAGGTTTCTCATGACATATCCCTCTCTAGACTTTGATTTCTTATGTGAAATTGCTACTTTGCTCTTAGCCTTTCAATTTGGTTCTCTTATTTATCTTCATTATGTTCTATTTGAACCCTGCTATCTACCCTTTGATAACTAACTTTGACATTAAACCTTTGCTAGGATCCCTTTGACATGACCTTTGATATGACTTGTCCTTTGAACCCTTCAGTTTGCGGACCGAGGCCCATTTGTTTCCTACCCATAAGTAACATGGCCTGTCAATGATGCACCTATGCATACTCATGTGGGGGTTATTATTTCGTTCACACCGTCCCCCCATTTGATATTATATCCATTATGAAGATTATTATTTGTGTTAAGGCGTATGGATGCATCCTCGATTTGTTTTGTATTCGATGGATTATGACATTATGATATATTTATATTTTGGTACTGATGTTTTTGGGTGCATTCCACGTCTTTCACATTTGAGCCCGCGACTCCATGGTTACTATGAATGATTTGTTTGGGCTTGTGTAATTGGACTTGATTTGACTCCTGTTCATCTTACCTTACACAATGAATTGACTTCTGATTTGTTTTACCTTATATTTAGTATTCCTTGATCATGTCTTGTGATATCCTGTTCCTTTGCACCTTGTATCGTAATCCGTTGATTTTCCCGCGTTAATCTTTTAGCGTTCGATTATATATATTCTGTTCACTGGGCTTTGTAACTCACCGCACTTTCTTTCCTGCGTCTAGGGTATCTAACAGAGCTGGTGTTTGCTTTCGGATAAGATGCTGAGTGTGGACTTACCCTATAGATCTTAGTTTTGGAGATATGAATTGTTACTCTTCAAGACATTCTTTTATTTTCAGTTATTTTCGTTTGAAATTCTTTCTTCAAGAACTTATGTACCATAAGTCATGTTGACTTATTTTTTCCTTGGTAATTTATTAAACTTCTACGGATTATGCTTGTGTTATGATTATGTATGCCTTTGATGTCACACCATATTTGTAATACTTCTACCCTTTTTGGGTCGGGGCGTTACAAATTATGGTAACAAGCTGCCAGGTTAATCATACGAGGTCTTATGACCCTTAGAGCATAGTCTATGACCTGTGACTTGGGTAGACATAGTTACTTCTGCGTAACTCTCTTCCGTAACCTATCTTGTTTCCGTCTGCTAATCATTTTCTCGATCGTTCAAATGGTGACTACCCGTAGAAACTCAGATGACGATGTTCCTAACTTCGAGGCCATGATTACTGCTGTTGTGGCCAATGCTCTCCCTAACCTTACGGCTGCTTTGGAGAAACCTCGAGCACCAATGACATCAAGAATGTGCTGACATCTTCAGGTGTGGTGGTGGTGATGCTATACCCCAAGGGATTCATGTTTAGATCAAAAGGTTTACGAAGTTAAAGCCGCTTGCGTTTCGGTCTGCTGCCACTCCTGCCGAGGCAGAAGACTGGATTACGCATATAGAAGTTACTTCAAGTTTTGGGTTGTCCCGACAACTTCAAGACTCGTCTTGCTGCGTTTAAACTAGAGGGTGATGCACTGAGCTGGTGGAAAGCTTATTTACGTACTCAGGTTGGAGGCGATGCTTGCTAAGAAACTTAATATATCCTACAACCCATTACAACAAACTGTAAATCATTTCAACCCCAATTAAGAACCATATGCTATTGACCATGAATAATGTTAACTCCCCATACTTTGATAGATATATTCGTCCTACGAATTACTTTCCTACCCCTAATGTTCGACTTTGAGGTATTTCTTGGCATTGAATTTGGTTGGCTTTCTCATCGAGCTACCAATGACTTTATAGCTAGCTAGGACTGTGATCTTTGGTAACGTTCACACCCGCCCCACCCCCAACCTGAATTTGTTTATCATGTTCCGCAACCGCTTATGTCCGTTAAGCTCATCTCTGCAATGAAGGCACGTACCTTGATTTTCCATGGTGCAAGGTTTTCTGGCTTCCTTTATGGACACATCTTTGGAAGTTCCTAATATTGAAATCTTTCTGATGTTCGTGAATCGCTGATTTTTTTCCAATGAACTTCCCTGGACTTCCTCCGGCTAGAGGATTGAATTTGGCCATTGAGTTAATTCCCGGTGCTGAACAGATCCGAAAGACACTATCGTATGCACCTGTTGAATTGAAGAGTTCAAGGAGCAGTTACAGGAGATGTTGGTAGAATGCTTAATTAGACCCATGGTTCGAGCTGGGTGCACGGTCTTATTTGTTAAAAGAAGGACGGGACATGCGCTTGTGTATTGATTTCCGCGAACTCAACCGTATTATATTCGTAACTGAAATCCTCTTCCGCGAATCGACGATTTTGTTTGACCAACTGCAAGGGCTAAATATTTTTTCTAAATTGATTTTGCGATCTGCTATCACCAGCTTCGTGTGATGTAGAAAAGGATTTGTTTGCCGACAATCTTCTCTGATCTAAGATGGTTGGAACTTCTGAAAGATATGACACGAACATTCCAGTACCATCCGCAAGGCAAATTGTTGCCGACGTACGTACAAAAATCTGGGATGCTAGCTTGTTTTGATTCCATAATCCTTTGTGTTTAAAGCGTTTGGATGTTGAGCTAATGTGTACAGTTTCTGGTGGCTATTGGGGTGTATAGAGGAATAGAGATCTAACCTCATGCTACAGATCAAAGAACTCAAAGGACGACGATATTATGGCTATTGTACGCATGATGAAGACTGTAAACATACTGAGTTCAGTTTTGATAGACGGAGTTGTGTGGTTTGAAGATATCTATGTGTTCCTAATGAACAGGTACTTCGCGAGAAGGTAAGACTAATCTCATAGTTTCTCCATTTACTATTCAGCCCGGTTAACCAAAATGTACAAGATTTGAAACATTACTTTTGGTAGAACGGCATGACGCAAGAAAGTGGAACCTGTGTATCCAAATGTAGACTTTCACAGGTCAAAATTGAACCTCAAGAGGCTAGTGTTTGTTATAGCCGCTGGAGAATTCCTATGCGGAAATGGATAGAACTACATGGATTTCGTAACTGGTTTTGCCTACTACCCGAAAAACAAGATGCGATTTGGGTGGTTGTTGATCGGCTAACCAAGTCTGCTCATTTTCTTACCATTCGGAAGAACTATGATTATTAGTAAGTTTGTGTGGATTTTTCGACAGGAAAAACGTTCGACTGCAGGTACACTGACTTCAATGTGTCCGACATAGATCCCTAAGTTTACGTCATGTTTTGGAAAGGATTACAAAAGCTTGTGGAACTCGTCTTAAAGTTCACTACAGCATTTCCATCCTCAAACCGATGGACACTCAGAAAGACCATTCAGACATGGAAAATACGTTGAGGGCTGTGCTTAGAATGGACGGTATTGGGAATGAAATATTTTTGCTTGGTTGGAGTTTGTCTACAATAAAAGTTTGCATGCCAGCATCAAGCAGCACTCTTTCGAGCTTTTGTATGGTAGAAAATGTCGAGCACCATTTTTTGGGATGAAGTAGGTGAACTTGATGAAGTCCGAGCTCATCGAGATTACTAAGAAAGTGGCTGTTGCTACTGAGAAGTTGAAAGAGGTAGATCGCGACCAAAGATTATGCTAGGATAACATCGACGTGACTTAGAAATTCAAGTTGAGATCGTGTATTTCTAACGGTTTCGCCATTCAACGGAGTTAAACGCTTGGTATCAAGGCAAGCTCATCCTCGATTCATAGGTCCCGTTAGAGATTTGGAACGTATTGAGAGGTTCGTATCGTTTGCGCTTCCTCCGCAGTTCTCACACGTTCACGATGTCTTTCATGTATCTCATTTGAGGGGATACCATTATCATCCATTGCATGTCGCATCTTATCCTTTTGATCAATTCCAGCCCTGATATTCTTTGTCCGAGTAACCTAATCCATTCTTGATCGTCAAAAGAGCATAGAAACCAAGTTTATTCCTTTTGGTGAAGATTCGAGAAGAATCACCCAGAGCGTGAGCAACCTAGAGACCCGAAGAGTCTATGCGACTAGTTTAATCTCATTTCATGTCTATTCGGTAATATTTTTCGTTCGATTCGCATTTCGTTTTCATTCTCGTTCAAATCAATTTTCGATGACGAAATTTTTTTTTTAGAGGGAATGAATTGTAAAACCTAAAACTCAATAAGTGTAAAATTACCAAAATTACCCCCTAACGCAATAAACCCAAAAAGCTTAAATAAACTTCCTCTAAATGTTAGAAATTATAAAAAGCAACCATGTGACAGAAATGAAAATAATGTATAGCTTTTAAATCTTTATATTATACAATAAACATAATTAATAAATATATATATAATTATGTCGAATTATGTATAATTATGTATTTATATATTACAAATTAAAGCAAATTAATTAAGGATAATTACAAAATAAATATTGCAAAGTTAAAATTCTGATTTTATCTATCTGAAAGCCCATTATACTCGGCCAAAATCCCTAGTATATTTCTTTTATGCATTTTCATTTTTATAAACCTAAAAACAATAATACCAAAAACCCTAAAATCTAAAGAGGTGGCACAAAGAATTTTCCAAAGGCTAGGACGATTTTTATAAGGTGTTTTGAAGGTCAAGGATCGTGGGAAAAATATTGGAAAGATTGTTTAAGGCTTGGTTCGATCATGGGAATTTATTTGGTTTCGAAAAAACAAATTCGTGTTCAATAATTCGAAAAATCACCAAGGATCATCAAGGTATTTTGTATCTCATTTTCATCATATTAATTCGTTCCATTCATAAAGAAAAATTATCATCATGATATTTTGGTCCGAAAAATAAAACAAGTTTTTTTCGAAACCCGTAATTTTCGAAATGAATATGAAATCTGGCCATTAAGATAAATTTTGTACATTTGAATTTTATATTTTCTAAGGTTGTAATATCATATGAAACTCAGATAAATTGTTGGGAGACATTTAGAAGTGAACGAATAATCAATTGGGAAATTAACATTGGTTTGCCGAAATTCAAATAAAGGAAAAAGGAAAGAAAAATTATTAAATGAATTTAGGGTAAGGTTTTTTGCTAATTTTTTTCCAGGTGCAATAATGCTAATATGGATAATAATTGTGTTGGTATTGGGGAAAAACAAATTAGGGTTTAGGTTTTATTAGATTAGCCGAATGAGATTTAAAAGTACAGGGTGATTGTAATTTCAGAAACTATGGGGTCTATTTTAAACATTTTATAATACTTAGTATATTCTGTATAAAATAAGTTGGGGGGTATAAAATTCATTTTGATATATTAATGGATTAAAATGTTTTTTTACATATAATAAGTAATTAGAATTAATTAATTACATAGAGGGACTGAAATTAATAAAATTCTGAAATGGAAGGATTGGTTAGTATTTTAATGTAAAAAGTATAATATATTTCATATTTTAAGCTATACGGCCTGTTGTTTTGTAATTAAGGATAATTAAAACAATATTGTTTAAATAATTAATAAACAAAAAGGGCTAAATATGTACTTGTATAAATTAAGGGTTTTGACGTTTGATTAAATACAGAAAATGGAAGGTATAATCAGAATAAAATTTAAACTTTGATATTTACACCTTTTAAACTTGAAAATTAGTTTTAATTTTGTATATTAAACCCAAAAATAAGGAAAGCTGTCATATTTAACCCTACTTGTAAGGTACATGTTAAGTCCCTAAACTATTCATAATACTTAATAAATCTCAAATGAATGAATAAACAAAAAATGAAACTACTAAACTGAAAAGATCTAAAAATGGAAAGTTAACTAAAATGAAATTACTAAAAATTGGAAAATTTTCTAAAAAATGCATCTAAATAACTAAAAATAAAGTATACTAAAAATGGAAAGTATAACATATATGATTGTTTGGTAATTCGAATTTATCATTTCTTTAGTTCGTTCAAGAGGGAGTGATTTTTGATTTTCCTTGGTGTTTTCCTTTATATTATTGCTTGCTTCAAATAAGGTAAGATATTCTGACCTTATCGTTAAGGTTCTCATGAACATATTCATCTCTATCTTTGAATTTCCTTATGTAATTGCTACATTTGCTCTGAGCATTTCATTTTGGTTCGCTTATATTATCTGTCATTATTTCTATTGAACCCTGCTATCTACCTTTGATATAATGATCCTTTACATGAACCTTTGCTATGATCCTTTTTAAATGAACTTTGATATACTTTGCTTGAACCCTCATTTTGAGACCCGAGCCACTATTTTTTTCCTAGCCATGAAGGTAACATGCTGTGTCCCATTGATGCACCTTGGGCATGACTCATGTTGTTGAGTGATTTCCCACACCGTCCCCCCATTTGATATTATATCGCATTATGGAGAATGTATTATTGTTTAAAGGGCGTAATGGATCATCCTAGATGTTTTTGTATTCGAAGGATTATACATAATGAAATAGTAAATTTGGTGACTTATGTTATTGGGTTGCATTCCCACGTCTTTCAGCATTTGAGCTGCGACTCCATGGTTACTATATAAGATTGTTTGGGCTTGTAATTGGACTTGTTTGACCTTCTGATTCATCTTACCTTATCACTGATGAATTGACTTCTGATTTTTTACCTTATATTTGTATTCCTTTGATCATGTCTTATGATATCCTTTGCACCTTGTATCGTATCCTTTGATTTTCCGTTATCTTTTTGCGTTTGATTATATATATCTGTTCATTGGGCTTTGTAAGCTCAGCCGACTTTCAATTTCCTGGGCATATCATAAGCTAGGAGCTGGGTTTGGCTTTTGGGAATGAGTGCTGAGTGTGGACTTACCCTAAGACTTATATTTGATATATGACTTGTGGCTTTTCAAACATTCGTTATTTCGGATTATCGTTTGGATAAGTCCTGTTCTTCAAGAACTTATGTAACCTTAAAGTCCATTGACTTATTTTTGCCCTTGGGTTATTTATTAAGACATCCGCTGTTTATGCTTGTGTATGATTATGTATGCCTTTGAAGTCACACCAATTTGTAATACTTCGACCCTTTGGTCAGCGTTACATATCTATCCAAACCATTTGGTCACCAAGGTGGCTTTTACCTAAAAATAGGCAAACATTCTCAATCAAATCATCCCCCATTTCCACCTTTATAACCCATTATAGCAACAATACATTTGCTCAGAAGTGTTCTAAGGAGTCCTAAGACCAGAAGTGAAGTAAAAGATTGAAGCCTTGAAGCTCCATAGTCGTTATACTAGGCGAACAAGTCAAAAGTCCCCTAATTCAACCCATTTCTAAGCTATAAGCGCAAACCCAGGTTCTGGATGTTCCACTTCTGCTCCTACACTCTTATAATGTTCATATGATCCTAAATAAACTCTTGTTAAAGTTTTATAACTCAATTCATGCTCATTTTCCATTTTGATCCAAAACCGTACACCCGAAACCCTAATTTCATGTTTTTCTTGAATCTAAGCTAATATGATAAAATGTTGTTATAATCTATCCTTACATGCTTAACTAATGTTTATTAAACTACTTATCATCTTGAATGAATTTGAAATTAAAACTACCGTTTTCATTATAAATCCCTAATTCGACCTCTTTTAGATTTCCGACTTTAAGAATCGTTATTTTAAACTTTCTTTACATTAAATCTTCATATTTTAGCTTATATTAATAACCTATAACCTGCAAATATCATTTAGAAACTCAAAATAGGCTTGCATGACATTTTGGACTTGTTTTGCAAAAGTATTCCATGCAAGGGGTATATATCGTAACTTTATGAAATTAATAACTAGAAGGACTGAAAATGTCATTTTATCAAAGTTATAACTATACGGGGTCTAGTAAATGCACTTGTCTAAAGTGCAAGGTTTACTTCTGTTTAATCTTTTTTAAACTTGAAAGGACCAAACTCGTAAAAGAGCAAACTCCAAGAGTATATTTTGCAATTTTTTCATTCTCTAGGTCCCCTAAAATGTAACATTTTTGAAAAAAGTATAAAAATGTATTCCAAAACCTTCCAAAACATAACTTTACTTAACTGCTTGACATGCTTCACATTTCCATATATTGATCAAAACGCTTAAAACCGATTATATCGTATCACAATACTAGGGAGCTTCATATTAAGGGTTTCACTGGTATAAACATTCAGACTGAGTTGTTGGTTTACGATTTAAAGTTACCACTCCTCAAACGTTTACTGAATGCCCTCTGAATATATATGGCCCGAACGTGATACAATAATTCCAAACTTCCCAATCAAACCCCATAACTCTCCAAACCAAAGTTCTAGAGTACAATCTTCGCTAATAATTGACAAAATTTACACAGTATGCTTGACGTGGCTTGTTTTACTTGCATTTTGCTATATCAACCCTTCCCATTAATTTTGTGATAAGGTCGTCAATTTCATTTTGAAATATTATATACAACTACCTATCAAGGAGATTCCTAACCTCGCCTTACTTATTTACATGTTTAGAAACCTGCGAGGGGGATACATTCTTGTTACAAACTCTTTTACATACCGATTAATCTTATAACAATGTGAATACTTTTTCAAATACAATAGTGAGTTCATAGCCTCACATTAAATCTCTTTAATGTTTCATAAACCCGTGAGGGGATACATGCTATAGATTACGAAAATACAGTGTTTTTCAGACTATATGCAACTGATAAACCATTACAATTACTGTCCAAAGTGTACTAATAGTCCCCAAAAGTGCCCTCATTAATCTGGACCATAATCACGTGGAATGAACGCGAATATTGTGGATATATCCTATCTATTGACGTTCCTATTTTTGTTCGCCGATAGGTAACCAAACACCACTATATATGAATTTCATAAGTATATGGCAATTACCTTACACCGGGCCAATAACTCACTATATATATATCACATCAATTTGGTAAATATATACACCAACAGTTGTGAGCCATGAGCTTAGACTAGACAATAACCAATTATACCATAAAAATACATGCAATTTACCATTTCCCATATAATGTATTCGTTGCAATTATTATCCAAAAACGATGTAATAAAAACTAACCTAATACCACACTATAACGCATTACTATGACACTTCTTCTATAACAATTACTTATGATGACTTGTATTTGACTATTACATTTCAAACCTATGAATTTCACTCAACCTCTGGTATAAACCCCAAAGGTATATATTATTGTAATTGTGATTGTGATTTGTACATTAGATTGTATGTGTATTTATACTAATGTCATAGCTTAGAGATTAAGCAACTAACACATAACCTAATGGGTATGGCCCATCTATACAATTGGACCGGCCCATCTAATCTAGTTTGGTCTAACACGCCCCTGCAAGCTAAGGACGGGCAACAACCTGTAGCTTGGATCTTTAGAAGAGGGAATCGATCTGAAATTTGATCATGTGTAGATATATGTTGAACTCGAAGATCTCCTTGAGCAACTTTTTCCCGAACAAAGTGGTTAGTCCAATTTCACTGGGTTTGTCGTGCAAGAAAGATAGGGAACTGACAAGTAAAATGATGCACAAGACAGTTACAACCATAGTATAGGAGTTGAAGATGAACGGATACCAAACTCATTAAGAAGAGCTTAAAGCCATGTGAGCTCAGCAACAGTGTCAACAAAAGCTTTGTATTTAGCTTCTATAGAGAAACTTGAAACCGTACGTTGTTTACGAGTGGTCCAAGATATAAGGTTTGAACAAAAATATATAGCAAATCCCCCCGTGGACCGTCGATCATCTGAATCCCCATCCCAGTCAGCATCTGAGAAAGCTTCAAGAGAAGTATCGGGATTACCTTTCCATAGCATGTCAGTAAAAGCTTGAAGGGTAGAACCAGAAGAACGACGTTTGAGCATTTCATGTTCAACCGTACCATAAAGATAACATTATGAATATCTAACTGGCGTAGTGGCCAGTCGTTAGTAACCGCAAGTGATAACACAGCTCGAATAGTTGTCGACTTGACACGGGTCTAAATGTCAATGAAAACAAACCTGTTGTTTCGATAACCTTTGGCAACAATCTTGATTTTGGAACGAATAATAGCACCATTCATGTCTCGTTTTAACCTGTAACCCACTTAACATCATTAACATTGGTAGTAGAAGCACGAGGTACAAAGACCACATTCCAATTTTTCAGAAGAGACATCATACCTCATACTTTCCATAGCTTGACTCCACACTGGAGAGTTGTTGGCAACGTAAACGTGGGTTGGTTTCAGTGATGGTAGTTGGAGTACGGTAGCATGATTTGCGAGGATTGTAGGAACCCGGTGTGATTGACGAAGATTACAGACGTTTGCAGATGATGGGAGTGAGGTGGTGGAGGTAGTGGTGGAGTGGTGGAGGTGGTGTATGGTTATCGATTTATCATACGGGAAGAAGGTTGACCTCATTAGAAGACTCGGGAGAAGTATTAAGAAGTTGTGACTCAAATGTGAATTTGATATGGGAGATGAAATCATAGCGTGGTTGAAGATGGACCATGGATGGTCAGTAGTAGGAATTACATAAGGTGATTCCGAGGAGTAATAAGGAGATGTTTTCGAAGGGGGTGGGGAAGTTGTTTTAGGGATATCAAAGGGAATCTATCATCATACAACTAACATGTCGAGCAATATAAAGACGCTCGGTAGAGATATCAAGACAACGATATCCATGATGGGAGGGGCTGTAGCCAAGAAAGACACACGGAGTGGAACGGAAATCCATATGTCGGTTACGGACGAAGAAGGGGCAACATAGGCCACCCAAAGACACAAAAAAAGATATCGGAGACCTTTGAATAACTGTTCAAAAGGTACTTGGTTTATTGATGTGCGAGAGGGCAACGATTGATGATGTAAACAGCATAATCAAAAGCATAATGCCAAAAACGTTGAGAACACATCTTGAGCAATTAAGATAAAGACCTGGTCTCCACAACATGCGAATGCGACTTCACAAAGCCGTTTTGCTCATTTGCATGAGGGACAAGATCTCGATTAATAATTCCCCATCGAAGAAAAAACAAAACTAATTGCGAAATCACCACCCCAATCGTTTTGAACATTCATTAAATTAATTTGAGGTGAATTGACGATCATCCATTTGCATAAAAGATTTAAAAGTGGAATACACATCATTTTTGACTAAATGATATATCCACCATGTAACAGAAAATGATCAACAACAACATAAAAATCTAAGACCTTCAAACATAACAACGGTTGCTGGGAACTCCCAAACTTCACAATAAACCAATTCAAGATATTTGTTACTTTCGAAATCCAGATTCAAATAAAGGTAGTTTGAAGATTTTCCCAATGACATAATTGCAAAACTTGATAAACTTTATTTGTAACGGGAATAAATAATTAGAAAGACAAGTAAATGCAACAGAACGTTGATGAGGATGTCCGAGCCGTCTATGCCAAATGGTTGAGGAAGCTCGTATAGCCAAAAAAGATACTTTATTGATGGACTTTAGTTGAGGAAAGTACCGGTGAAGAGACCATGAATTACTGGGGCCGGAGAAGAGTGGTGTTTAACTCCGCCTTTTACAACAAAATAGGAATTGTGAAAATTCAAAAAAGACAATCATTAACCTACAAAATTTTTGAACAGAAAGGAATTTGGAGAATTTCTAGTACACGAAAATGTTTTTGAGAGAAAACGTCCTTTTGTGGTAGTAAACTTTAGATGAACCAATAAAAGAATAGGAAACCCTTACCGTTTGCCAACATGAATGCTTGCACCAAATATGCTTGTATATCCCTTGGTTTTCGTAACCCGTTGGCGACGTGTTAGTATCGATGCTTTTAGGTTTGCTCTGTTGATCGTTATTTTGGATAAGACCTTACGTTTTCTTTTGGGTACGTAACGTCTTGCATGAGTTTTCTTGTACGAGTTCGTTTGATTTTATTTTGAGTATATGGTTCCTGGTATTTTCTTTCGTTTTCAAACAATAGAATTGTGTTAGAGTCTGTATGGTGTTTTACGATCCCTTTTGGTATTATGGTGTCCTTTGTTTGAGTAACATATTTTATAATTGATGTCTAATTATAAAAACCCTTTGGAAGTATTGTGTTGGTGTTTGGAGAAAACTGTGTATAAAATGATCTTTGTAAATAGATTTTATTTTATTATAAAAAGCAGGTTTAAAGTGATTCATAGTGGTAAGGTACGATACACCATTAGATAACCATCTCTAGATTTTTATGACAACCAGAATGAATTTTTCAAAGATTACATTTAAGACAATTTCATTATTATTTAAAATGATTTTTATACTTAAAGTGACTTTCTTAATTTAAATTGATTTTTATAAAAACATTATTTAATTTGGTCTTTCGAGTAAAGTCGATAATTGGTATAAGAATTTCCGTCTTTCGTATTGATATTTTTTTATGTGTTCATTTGTCGTGGTACGCCTGTTGATTTTCTTTCGTTTGCGCTTTCACTCGGTGCATATACGTATCCTTTCTTTCAAAGGATTCTTATGTCATTTGATCCACGTCTATTTGCATATGTGGAATCTCCTATATGCATTCTAGCCTTTGACTCGATATTCGTTTGTTATCCTATTCGATTGTTCGTAACCCTTGGAGTTCGTTGATACCGTTGAGTCGTGGAAGCTTTGATGTGATTGTGGGAATGGACTGGTTGTCCAAGAGGAAGTTTGTGATAGTATGTCATGAGAAGGTGGTTAGGATACCGTTGGAAGGTGATGAGATACTTCGGGTTCATGGTGAACGTACTCAAGGAGTCGTGAAAACCTTAATGAACACAAAGGTAGATGAACCGAAATTGAGTGATATTTCCGTCGTACGAGATTTTATTGATGTGTTTCCGGAAGATTTGTCGATGACCACCACGACGACAAGTTGAGTTCCGCATAGATTTGGTTCATGGAGCGACGCCAGTCGCGAAGTCTCCATATCGTCTAGCACCCTCGGAAATGCAAGAATTGTCTGAACAACTTCGAGAGTTGCAAGACAAGGGTTTCATACGACCTAGTCATTTTCCGTGAGGAGCACCTGTGTTATTCATGAAGAAGAAGGATGGTTCTTTTCGCATGTGTATTGATCATAGGGAGTTGAACAAATTAACTGTTAAAAACCGTTATCCACTCCCTAGGATTGATGACTTGTTTGATCAGTTACGAGGAGCGTGTCCTTTCTTAAAGATAGATTTTCGGTCAGGTTATCATCAGCTACGAGTGCATGAGGATGCCATTCCAAAGACCGCATTTCGAACGAGATACGGACATTTTGAGTCTACGGTTATGCCTTTTGGGTTAACCAATGCACCAGCGGTTTTCATGGACTTAATGAACCGGGTTTGCAAACCGTACTTAGGTAGGTTTGTCATCGTATTCATTGATGACATTCTGGCCTACTCAAAGTCGAAGGAGGAACATGAAGTTCATTTGAAGTTAGTGTTGGAGTCACTGAGGAAGGAGAAGTTGTATGCTAAGTTTTCTAAGTGTGAGTTTTGGTTGGAAGAAGTGCATTTTCTTGGTCACGTGGTCAACCTTAACGTAATCACGTGGACCCGAGTAAGAGTGAGGCAGTAAGGAATTGGATGATTATTCTTAGGATTGGAGGGTTACTACCGACGTTCATCGCGAATTTTTTTTAGATTGTTGAACCTCCTTACTTCCTTGACTGAGAGGAATCAGAAGTATGAGTGGAGCGTAGAACAAGAAGAGGCTTTTTAGAATTTTAAGAATGATTTATGTGATACCCCGATAAAGCAAATGTAGTCGGTGATGCGTTAAGTAGAAAGGATAGAGTGAAATCAAGACGAGTAAGAGGAATGATACTGGCAGCCCAAAGTGAGGCGTTCAAGCAAAAGAACGTACTCACAGAAAGGCTACATGGTTTAGAGCAACAGATGGAAAGAAAAGGAGACGAGAGTTTGTACTTTATGGATTAAATTTGGGTTCTATTGGTAGGAAGTGTAATGGTTGAGGCCTATGCATCAAGGTACTTGGTACATCCGGGATCGGATAAGACGTACTATAACCTTGGAGACATGCATTGGTAGCCACGTGTAGAAAAAGATATTGCTACATATGTTAGGAATTATCGGATTTGTTTAAGGGGTGAAGGCTGCAATGTCAAAGACTTTTAGCTTGCTACAACAGCCTGAGATACTTGAGTGAAAATGAGATAGAATCACCATGGATTTTATTACTAAATTTCCAAGGTCAATTAGTGAGTATAATGTGATTTGGGTAATGGTCGATAGACTGACCAAGTTAGCGCATTTTCTAGCTATACAAAAAAATTTCAAGATGTGAAATTGGCAAGGATTTATATTGATGAGGTAATAGCAAGGAATGAAATTCTAGTGACGGTTAACTCAGATTGAGATGGACGATTTACCCCGTGCTTTTTGCAGACGCTGCAGAAAGTGTTAGAGATGCGATTGGATTTGAGTTCTGCTTAGCATCCTTAAGTGGATGGACAAAAGTGAAAGTATGATTCAGACTTTGGAAGATATAATGAGGGCATGTGTTATATAACCTGTTATACAAGATGTATTGTTGCCATTCCAAGTGAGATTACTCAATAGCCTAAGAGTCGAAAGACAAATCACATAAGATTCGAATATTTTTCCATGTTCTTGCGTGGATGGTTGCTTTTCGTTTTTTGATGAACCACGAAGAAATACATGTTACTTGGATGTTTAATCTTCCAATACTAAATCTTAGTATTACATTGTTGTCTAGCTTATATTTTTTGTGGATAAAAAGCTTATTTTTGCTCGATTATGCTTTAATTCGTGCTAGTGTATCATCGTGGAGGGTTCTTAAAATATTATTTTCATAAGTGGATGTTGACATACATAAAGTGTGACAGTAGTCCGGGAATATAAAGGAAAATAGTCAGCCGTCGGTTTGACCAAATTCAAAGGCGGGTTGAATAAAATATATTAAAATCGCTGTTTGAAAACGGCGGTGTAGAAAAACATGGTATGGAAATGGCTATTTGAAAACGGTGGTTTTGAATAATATAAGCAAGCGGTGTTATTCTATTATACGTTCGCGGTTTGAAAACGGCGTTTGATAATTGGCGGTTTGAAAAAGGAGATTTAAAATGACGTTATTGAAAACAGCGGTTTGGACAATTTTGCTTAGTGGCGGTTGCATAGTGTCGGGTTGTGCATAAGTGGCGGTTGCTTTCGTGGCGAGATGCTTCGTGGCAGTTGCTTGGTGAGCAGTAGTTGTAAGTAAAATAAAAAAATTTCTATAGCATTTTTAGCTTATTTTTACACCAAATTTAGATTTTGGTAATAGGGTAAAAATAATTTTTTTCATAATCCAACTGCGCCGAATTCCAAACAAACCAAAACCAAAACCATCGAGAAGGACTTAAACTGCACAAATCATTCACAACAAACAAACCATTAACTACCAACGATCATTCATTCACGGTTATCTAGTGATCTTGTAAAATCCCGGTAATCATTTGTCGGTTTTGATCATAGACGAGTAAAATCCCGTGAACGTGAATTGCATACAAGACCACAACTTCAATCACATCACATCCACTTAAGATCCAACAAATCTTTTACACTTCATAATTCACGATAAAATGGAAAAGAAAGATACCTTATCTTCGTGTTCGGAATCAGAAGAACAACAAATGCAACTAATTCAAGACAAATCAAAAGAAAGTTGCATGGTATCTTTTCAACGACTTCATTCACACCTCAAGCGTCTTTCAAACAACGACTTAAAAGGAAGTCGAACCGAGAATGGATTCGGACGCGCGTTTGCAACACTCTTTGGTCAAGATTTTGAGACTTTTACAGGCACGATGTTCCTAAACATAGATCAACTTCAAAAGCAACTTGATAACAACGAATTTCAAGAGATTGGATCCATGGCTTCTTTTAAAGTTCTCGAGACACAGTTTCAGATGTTCATCAAGTCAAAGATTTATTTGAATGATGAATATATTGTAATGACACGCAACTACTTTCTACAATACACTCAACTTGATATTCCAGAATTCCGTGAGACACTGGTCCAATTCATGGAATATGTCAAAAAGTCGATTGATGAAAGAGCACTGCATAAAAGAGAGCATGACAGCAGGGTGAATGAAAGACAGACAAATCCATGACACCGAGAGAAAAGACTGATACGAGTAATGCATTGATGCTAGTTCAGTTATCATTAGAAAGCAATGGGGACATAATCAAAAGAGCAGGATATAAGCCAGCAGATCAGGATAGATGCACATGTTGATGGGGTTTTTTGCAGATATCAGAACCCATAAATTTTTTTTAAATGAAGAGCCAATGGCTGAGGTACAAACGACTGTTGAAATCAATATCTTTGCTACAGGACAACAGCATACTGAGCAACCTGAATTCAATAATGAAGGAAAGGTTGACCAGAATCTGAACAATGTCATGACAAAACGTCCTTTGCCTGCAAAATAACATATGACAAGACAATTTACCTCTCAGATCAATCACACGAGTAAGAAAAGTTTTTTGTCTCAAAAAAAATCGTTGCCCAGTTTCAAAAATATTTTGGAAAACTCGAAGCACATTGTATCAATCTTGGAAAACAATGTTTTAAAATCAGGGCAACAAAGTCAATTTTTGAAAGAAAAAGGTAATGAAGCCAAGGTTAAACATGACATCGATGTAATTGAAACAATAAACATCGAATTGGAACATAAAGTGGCTACGTTACTCAAGGAAAATGAGACTTTGAAAAGGCATTACAAAGAAATGTTTGATTCTATCAAGACCAAACGAGAGCTCAGAACATAAGAATACACAACTTACTTTGATTGCAACTAATGATAAAATTCCAATAGCTCAAATTCAGAAAAAGGGTTTGCATTGCAGCATTAAAAAATGATTTAAGGAAAATAAAAAGGAAATAGTGTGAATACTAAGTTTACAAAACCATCAACTTGGGTAAAACCGTTGGGACAACCACTCAAAAACCATCCGATGTTAGACTACCGACTGCTTTTAGTCTGAAAGACCTAGAATTTCAAAACCACGGTTTGCCTCCCAAATTGATGTGAACAACAATTTGTTAAAACCAGTCACTACACATTATCTGCCTAAGAGAAGAGAATCTGCCCCTGCAAAACCTCATCACATGATTGCACCAAGCTCATCTAGGTATAGCTCAAACGACATTGTTCATAATCACTACCTAGAGGAAGCTAAGAAAAAGACACATGAATACTCTAGGATCCCTAGAAATTTTTCTGACTCCAAACATTTTGTTTGCTTGACATGTCAGAAATGTGTCTTAATGCCAATCATGATGCATTGTAATAAAATTCCTGATAGAGTCAACTCGCGTGCAAAGTTCCAACAATAAGAAACAAACAGAAACAACCCGTAGAGCCAATAAGGGTTGCAACAAAACCAAAAAGACAGATCCCCAAAAGGACATAGTTTTCAATCAAAAAGACTACCACTGTGAAAGAGAAAACAACAATTCCTAGATCTTGTCTAGGTTGGCAACCAACGGGTAGAATTCTCAACTGTTTGTCTTAGGATGGTTCCAACAGGAAAAGACATTCTCCTCTAAGCAACAAACAAACAAAACGTTAGAAAGTGAACCCCAAATGGTTCAAATCAGAAAATCCCTAACCATGTGAAATCGAACAAGCTCTTCAAGTCAGGCAGGTACTTAGCTCTTAAGTACAGGTAACATCATCAATCTTACAGAGGAAGACTCAGAGTTTTTGGATGCGAAAAAGAAAGAATCTCAGAAAACAAGGCTTCAAGGAATTAGATCTAATTATCATCTAATGAGTCTGATCACAAACAGTCAACACGTCGCACCACAACGAACAAAGAGATACTGATGAAAATGTCTCTTCAGGCCTCGTTCCTCAAGACAAAAGGACGTCAGATAATGACAACACTGACCCCGTGCTCCCAAAAGCAAAATGTTGTTTTTTCCTACTAGCAGAAAGAGACAGATTCGTCACAACAAGGGTTAAAATTTCTCTTCAAGCCGTTTACTTGAAGATATTACAATCGCAACAAACGTTTCTGCTGAGGAAAACAACAGTGAACAAGCACGGGAATGCAATCATTTCAAGAAAATGAATTTACAATCCTATTGTACACTGTACAAGAAAATGGTGAGTCTTCCTCACGCAATATTAAATAGATACCGATGTGGCAATTCATTTTCCCAACCACAAAGTTCATGAATACAGAAGGACCAGAATCTCCATTAGAACAAGTCGAGGAAATCCAGCCATGCCAGTTCAAACAAGACGACAGCTGCACAATCCTGAAATGTGATGGTTCGCAAGCTCAAACAAGTGAGTATTGTTTAACCAAAGAAACAATAAGGAGGCAATTGGCTGATTCAGCAGGATCGCCGCAATGCAAGGATGAACTTCAAAGAACTTCATCAGTTCGACAGACTAAAAGTCTGGGAACAACAGTCAACAAAACCAATTGGCAAGATGGTTATTCAGCTAAAGTGGATGTAGGAAGAACAGGAGGGGGAGAGTAGAAGGATGAAGATCAGAACTGTTAATTCTGGCAAAAGCGCAACTTGTAGCAAAAGGGTTATACTTCAGGCAGAAGGTGTTGATTTGAAGAACAGTAAGCACCATTGCTCGCTTGGAAGCATTCGGATTTTCGATGGCGCACCAGCACCAAGTCTTTCCAATCATCAGAGGACTAAAAACGGCCATTTCATAATGTCACTGACAGGAGGAGGTTATGTTGCTCAGCCAGAAGGGTTAGTTGATCCAGATCATCCAGAAAAAGACTACCTTCTTAGAAAGCTTAGTATGGATTAAAACAAGCTCCAAGAGCCTGGTATAAAACGATGACTATCAAAACTTCCTGATGTCCAAAGGCTTTACTAAAGGTAACAAATGACCCAACTTTATTCAAGATAAAATACCGGGAGATATTCCTACTTGTGCAGATTTACGATGATGACATAATTTTTTGGGTCTACATAACCCAAAATATACAAAAAGAATTGAAAAGTTAATGCACAGAAAGATTGAAATGTCCATAAAGGGGGAGATTAGAAATACTTTTTAGGACTTCAGATCCACCAGTCCCCAAAAGGTAGATTTTTATCAATCAGGCCAAGTACTGCTAAGAAAATCAAAAAACATAATAAGATAAGTAGTCACTCCAGTGGTCACCATTGGCTACAAAACCCAAAACTAGAGTAGATTTAAGTGGAGAACCCGAAGACCAATCTGATTACCGTAGTAAAAACGTCACTCATGTACTTGACATCTAGTAGACCAGACTTAGTGCAAGCAATATGCTATTGTGCACGTTATCAAGGCACGACCAACACAAAAGCACCTCAAGGAGGTTAAAAGAATCTTTAAATACCAAAAGGGTACCATAACATGAAAACACTGGTATCCACAGGATTCCTGGCTTTGAACTAAACATCATTCTTCAGACCTGATCATGCCGGATGCATTGATACCGCAAAAGCACTTCTGGAGGGATACAGTTCCTTGGTGATAAGCTAGTAAGTTGGATGTCAAAGAAACAAAACTTGCACTGCAATGTATTCAGCAGAGCATAGAAAATTGCGTAATCTGCAAGTTGTGGCTCAAAGTAATGTGGGATTAGGACACAACTTCAAGATTAAGGCTTCACAACAACAAAAACCGTTGTATTGCGACTCTCATACCGACATTAGCAATCACATGCAACCCCGTACAACATTCGCGAACAAGCACATCCTACTGCGGTATCATCTCATAAAGGTAACAGGTTGAAAATGGTATAATTGAATTATTTTGTCAGAAACGAATAACCAATTAGCATACATGGTTACCAAACCCTTCCAGAGGAACGGTTTACGTATCTTGTCAGAAGTGATGTATTAGATGATTGTGACTCCAGTGGAATTGGAGGGTTCTGACAAATGAGTCTGCTTGATATCATCATCAACATCCACCCATGTACAAAAATATTTGAGAAAAGCAGAAATACAAAAAAATAAATCTTCAAAAGAAAATACAAAAACAGAAAATCAGAAAATTTCCAAAAAGATACTTCTCGCCATGTCACTTGGAAACGATAACATTTACGTGCTTAGAATGTCGATTAACATTGAACACGGGTGTGTAAAATGAAGTTCGAGCGATGAGTTTCAAATAGTTTCAAAACATGTCATTTCTAATTTCAAGAAAATGGCTTATGTGCAAAATGTCAGTACATAACCCTGACTTCAAATAGAAGAAGGTTTATAACTTATCCTCACAACGAGGAAAATTAACGTTTCTCGTTCCTTGCGCTGTTCTTACAAGACATACAATTTCTTAAGCTCAAGAAAAAGGATTAGTGTACGTTTCAGTGCGCTCGACCCTTACCGTTTAGAATAGAAGTCCTCTAACATCAGGTTTTCAAAAGTTGAAATCACGTTTTTTCAAGAATTTCCCAAGACAATTCAAAATCATTCTTTTCAAAATTATGGTGTTCAACACTCCATCCCCACATGGTATTCAAAAGACAAACAATTTTTCAATTGGTCCTAATTTTTAAGGGGGAGTTTTTTTCGAAAAAAACAAAGTTTTAAGTTTTTCTTGGATACATCAAACACCATACAACTCTTATTATTCAAAACATTATCGAAATGTACACCATACATTCGACCATATTTTCCTCCCACAAAAAAGATTTTTCCAACATATTTTTAAATCACAAGGTTATTTCAAAACTAAGTGTTTTATTAATTAAAAAGGGGAGAAAAAGAATTTTAAAATAATGATCTATTCGACTCAATGTGCTAAAAGAAAAAGGTTTTTATGGTTCGATCTAAATACCCACAACATCTTAATTTCACGACAATATCTGAAGTAATAAGATGGTTAGGTTAGGAATCAATCCTATATCCAACCAAAACGGAGGATCACCCAAGGATAATCCAAAAGTTAAAAATACAGTCCTTAGTAAAATGGAGATGAATGACTTATGGGAATAATGCCGACTAAGATTGAGTTAACACATGGAACAATCCAGCAAGGTGTTAGACATGACATCTTGGTAAAGCATTGAAGGCGTTGAAGAAATTAAAAAGAATGTAATGGATAAAGTGTCAAGTAAAGAAGCCCTCCACACACATAAGGCAGAAAGACCGGTCAATAACATTGCTGCAAGAATCACAAATTGATTGCTGACATAGAAAACGACATATGGACCCAATGAAGCAATGGCACAACCCCTTCTCACCATTTCGGTTTTTCTCTAACAGAAACATTGTCTACATTTGGTCACGGAGATACACACATTATCTTTGACATCTCACTCCGAGATTGTAGATATGAATAGGTTGCAATATGCCCAGCCTTCCGAGTACTAAAACCCAAAAATGCACAAATCGGAGTCTAGAGCCAAGAGATCATACAAAATCACGTTAAGGAACACACATTCCATTTTTCAAACACTTTAGAACATCAACAGGATTCACAAGCTGATATCAAGGAGTCCTACGCAATATCATTGTGATATTTTGCCAGAATATTCAGAAGTGATACTCTTTATATTCACAACGACGAATTGGAATCCTTCCGTGTCATCATCCAAAACATACTGCGTTAGGTGACTTGCGAAGATTCTATATGAATCAAAACTTGTGAACAACTGGATATCGAAATAGACCTGAACAAGAATAGACGTTATGAAGAATAAAGTGTATAAAAACATGACACTCTCATATGGTAGAAACAAAAACACTTTCATGAATAGACACGTCGATTAGAATGTTCAAATCAATTTCCTCGTTTATCACGTAAACTTAAACCTGCAGTTCAGAACGTGGTGACGGCCAACCTCAATCCCCATAACAATTGCACATTCTACAAAGACAAACCATCTAGAAAGCTCAAGATTGAAAATACAAAGACTTCCGCTAACTCTGATTTAAAGCTTTCAAGATAATGCAAAAGTATGAGCATGTTGGTCAAAGACACAAGATCGCAAGATTCGGAAAAGACGATAAAGACAATGACAAAGGCTCAAAGTCAAGATCGCAAAGCATGAAGTGAACAACGTTAACAAACATAATAACGAAGACATAAGACCAAGAAACAGCTCGAAGCTTACACGACAAAGCAATCACACTGATCTCATGAAAGGAGTGTCATCATGAACTCACTTCGGGGGAGATTATAGCCTCAATTTTATAGAGTCAATACAGGAAGCACGTTCCCGTTACAATACCTCACTTCTGGGGAGATTGTTAGCTTATTTATTTATCCGAACAAAGGAAGCTCGGACACGACTAAACGATGGAGCTTTCGGTCATTAATAGTTAATTTTGTAAAAGAAATTATATTGGAATACGGTAGCACGATAGTGAATCTAATAATTATATGTTTGGGTTTAAATCCCAAGCAAAACCCGAGCCGGTCCTAGTTTAAATATCACGCGGACATTTAACGCGGACGAGTTTATATATACTTTTTCTTCTTTAGAAAAAGAAAGTTGTTTCATTTTCTAAATATTCCATTTCTCTTTTCTTTCTCATTTCTCTCTCCTCTTTCTCTCTCTAAACAACTCACTTTCTTTCTCATTTCTAGTTCCGATTTCGAGTTTGATTATATGTTATATGTGAAGTGAAATGTTATCGGGATCCTACACCTATGCATGAGACAACTAAAGATTCATGTGAAGAATTATACAACGCACGACCTAGAATTGGGAGCTATTGTGTTTTCCCTTAAAACTTGGAGGCATTATTTGTATGGTACAAAGAGTGTTATCTATACGGATCATAAGAGCCTCCAACACATAATCGATTAGAAGGAGTTGAATATGCATCAAAGGAGTTGGATTGAGTTATTTAGTGACTATGAGTGTGAGATTCGCTACCACCCGGGAAAGGCAAATGCGGTGGCGAATGCATTAAGTAGGAAGAAACGAGTGAAACCTAGACGTGTGCGAGCAATGGCTATGATTATTCAGCCTGGAATAAAGGGAATGGTATTGGCAGCCCAAAGCGAGGCGCTCAAGCAAGAGAACGTACTTGCAGAAAGGCTACATGGTCTGGATCAACAAATAGAAGGGAGAGAAGATGGGAGTTTATACTTTTTAGACCGTATATGGGTTCCATTAGTAGGAGGTGTATAACACCCCGTGTTTTAGGACAATGTACGACGTTAATAAAGTCACCATTTATTTTTAGTATTGTACGCGTTTGTTTTTAATGGAAATCGTTACGTTAAATCGCGTAAGCTAAAAATGATCAGTTAACGTAAACGGGCATCAATCGAATTTAATGTTTTACTCGTCAAACAAGGTTAACAATTATTGTGAGAAAAATAATTAACGCAACACAAGTTAACTATAGCTGATACGAGAAAGTGTTATACGTTCGCGATAAATACAATTATGTTGTCCCTTGAACCCAAAAAATTAACGTACGCATCAACAAATACCTACGTTTATATAAAAAGATCAAAGTTTTATAGAACTTTAGGCATATGTATAGTATTTATACACAATCACAATATGATTATACAAAAAACAAATAACTTTACAAAATACCAAGACTTTACAAGTTAAACCATTTATATAAAAACTACACTTTACTTTTAATTAAAAGTTTTACTTATAACTATCTTTTATAAAATTCAAGTAAAACTAAAAAGAAATAAAAGAAAATAATGCATAGAATGAACATCCCAAACTTCCATGGGAATATTTTCAATTAAAAGGAACCAAGAGACCAAGGCCTTAAAGGCCCTTGTTTCCCTCTTGGTGTCCCCTTGAACCCATGGCACACCCACCCCCCCCTTTGAAATTCTTGGTCAAACTTTGCAAGTATAATATCTCTTTTCTCTTCCTATATATATCATGCATGCATAAGAAAGTTTACATACTCTTTATACTTAAGAAAAATTCATTTCTTTCCTCCCTTTCTCTCTATAAGCCACGGCTTGATAAGCCATCCATAAGCAAACCATACAAACTTTTCTACAATCCATACAACCCTTTACACATCAATCCTAAGGCACACTAAAGTATTTACAAGCCTTGGATCATCATTTGCAAGTATTAAGGAAGAAAAGGAAAGATTAGGGTTTCAAACCTAATCTAGGGTTTATAAGCTTGTAAGCTTTGGTTTTGAGTCTAAACACGGGTTTAGCATTCATTTCACATCTCATACATCATCCCTAAGGTCTTCCTAATTCCTTCATACTTTTATTTATTATGATTTTATGTGTTATATGTTAATTATGGCTAAATCACCACTAAGGACTTTTTAATATGTAAAATGAGTTTTCACTTATGTTTATGAATTTATGCCTTATATCCTTATGCCATAAATGGTTAATTATCATAGAAAAAAAATGAATGTAAAAGTATGTAAACATATGGTTTAAGAAAAACATGTTTAAGGGTTAAATTAGGGTTTTATAAGATTACTTAATCTTCACATGTGAAAGTAATGGAAAGTAAATTGTTAAACTTGTTACAATGAATTTTAATAGGACGTATGAATGATCTTTACAATAATTAATAAGTAGAAACATGTGTTAAAAAATAGTTATTTATGGTTTCTATATTAAACTACTAAACTAATTAATACATAAAACAAGGTTTTTATAAAGTTATACACATAAATACTTAGGGGCTGTTTTAAATCCGAAATTCATACAGTAAGTTTGACATAAAATAATAATAATACGTCTCGTGACGATTCCAAAATGATAAGAAACTCAAAAAATGATTTATAACGAAAAATATACGTTAATTACGAGTTTACGACTATAAATACTTTAAAAAACATTTTTATAAAATTTACTATTTCATTACAGAAACTAATATTTTTAAAACATCTAAAATATGATATAACTTTTAATTACGAGATCGTACTCGAAAGAATCGCTAAAAACGGAACTATAACGAATAAACTACGACGATTAACAGATAATTTAATGTTTATAAAAAGTTACATTTTATAAACTAAGAACAGTAAAAGCACTCTTCATCAGTGGGATTCAACTTATAAAATAATAAAAATATTTAATAAACAAAACGACTCGAAGTAAAATCACTAAAATTGTGGATAAAACGTAATAAGTTATTACGATTACAAGTACGCAATTAAAACTAAAAACGAGAAACTAGCGTGTTTGAAACAGTAAAAATTACATTCACACCATAAACTTAAAAAACTTGAAAATATAAAATCCTGATCACATACTTCTTATTACTGAAGACGAGACGTATAGAAACCGGCGGAGCACGACTTAAAACGACCAAATTATGTCATTTTTACAAAAAGTAATTTAATAAACGTTTCACTTCATGAATATTATTTTACTAAAACGATTAGTCGGTATTATGCTATAAGAATTATTACGAGTTATCAAAGTGCAATAATACAAGGAGTTTTCATAATGAGGCCTCTTCGGATGGCGTATCGACGAGTTGTTGGATTTACGATTTAAAGTGTCCTAACTCCTCGTACGTCATGTCATGACCTCTTTAATTATGATAGCCCAAACGATAGTACGATGTAACAACTATAAGATTATATTCAATGTTTATTAATTAAAGTACTCGGTACTTATACCATCTTAATTAAATAGGTTGCATCTAAACGATTTGCGTAATGTTTGTATCTGTGTTATTGGACTAACAGAACTCAAGGTGAGTTCAAGCCCCACGTTTTACAGTTTTACTGATTTACCCATTATTTGGGGTGAAAACGTTTTGTTAATAAATTGGACGCAAGATTTTTAGAATATATTGATTATGTGTTTGCCTTAGTAGCGATAACCCTCACTGTGCCCATTTATCATGAAACTTCAATTGCATAGGATGTATTTGTTAATTGCATTTGTGATCGTGAATGTTATAAATAGATCTATTGGGATAACCACCCGTTTGTGGTGATAGTTATCACCCGGGAATGAACGTTGAACTCATGTCGACTTGGGATGTTGCTGTTACAACATCTGTACGGGAAAAATAACTGCTTAAAATAGCAAATACAGGTTGAGCTTCAGTTCATGAGCTTAGAGCAACAGTAATCTGTGTTTTTTTGATTGTTGGCATATTAGTAACATCACGGGAAAGTCTTACGGTCCTGCATAATTTAAATTACATAAACCTATGAAACACCCAACATTTTGTTTACGTTTTAAGCAATGTTTATACAGGAGGTCAATAGGCACGAGGTGCCAAGGATGCATTGGGATTACATTTTTGAATCACACTTAAAGAATTATGTGCATAAAATTTGGGAAATGTATTGTTGTCTTCGTAATATTAAACAAGGAACAAGTAAAGCATTATGCTTTTTATTATGTCTTATAATTAAAATCCCATGTATCAATTAAAAAGAAACGATTTTTGTCTTCCTTATATATATCTAGTGTTGTTTGATCTAAAGTAACATGCCCCGGATCCTTATTCCGCTGCGACCCATTATGGGGGTGTTACAGATTTGTAATCAGAGCCAAGGTTATAAGAGAACCAGGTCAAAATTTTTGCTGGACAATTATAACCTGTATTCAATCATTGCATACATACAAAAGGTATTTTAACGGGTATTAGGGGTATTCATATACAAATTGTTGCATTAGTCGGTTAGGCTATATACATGCATAATTGATATACGTGTTAATAATATATTACGTATATAAGGATAATAGTCTTATATTAATATACTTATATAAGTCACTTTTGATTTTCAGTTTCGAGCATGTCGGATTCGGAAGATTCTACAGTTACGTATACTGAGATACCCAGCCCATATGAGGACCCATCAGACATGGGGTCACCAGGAGTCGAGGGACCTATTTTTCAGGATCCACCGTCTCCAGATTACGTGCCTGGCCCTGAGGAGCCAGAGCAGGCACCACCTTCACCTATCTATGTACCATTTGTTCCGGAGCCTGTTTACCCGGAGTTCTTACCAGTGGACGATGAGGTATTCCCGGCTGAGGAGCAGCCAATGCCTGCTGCTGACTCACCTACTCATCAGTCACCAGGGTATATACCGGAGTCCGACCCTGAGGAGGACCCAGAGGAGGATGATGAGGAGGATCCTGAGGAGGATCCAGCCGACTATCCTGCTGACAGAGGAGACGACAGGGATGATGAGGAGCCATCTGACGATGACGATGATGATGATGATGATGCAGAGGAGGAGGAGCACTTAGCTCCTGCCGACCCTGCAGCTGTTGCTTATTCAGCTGACCAGGACCCATACCTTGCTTATCGCGTCACGGCTAGGATGTCCATCCGACCCCAGGCGCCGGCACCGTTCCTCTCCGAGGAAGTTGCTGAGAGATTGTTAGCCTTACCTACTCCACCACCATCACCTCTCTCTCCATACTCATCACCACTTCCTCAGATACCCTCTCCGCCATTACCTATACCATCACCACCACCCAATAGCCCTACATATGTTGAGGGATCTCTGGGATCCCGAGCTGCTGGGATTAGACAGAGAGATGCACTACCATCTCCTGTTCATGAGACTGAGATGCCTGAGATTTGTTTACCGCTTCGTAAGAGGCCGTGTCGTACTACTCCTGGTCCTGGATACGAGGTCGGGGAGAGTTCGGCAGCTGGTACTGCTAGGCAGGTTGGACCTACCACAGCTAGGGCAGACCTTTATGGATTTAGGGCAGACCTTTATGGATTTGCTGATATGTTAGATGCCGCTCCAGGATGCCAGACGTCTAGAGAGTTAGGCTATGGTATTACGGATACATGGGATGACCTTGTAGGAGCCATCCAGGAGATTGCACCGACCACCCTAGAGGGGGTCAATCAGAGAGTTACTGAGTTGGCTACTACTGTTGACCAGGAGGATGAGATCATATATTCTCAGCTGGATGATGCACGACATGACCAAGCTCTACTTAGAGCCCGAGTCAACATGTTGTACAGGGATAGGCCATTCCATAGACGCACTGCCCTTCTGAGGTACATTCCGAGGGCATATCACTTCGGACTACGGTCATGGCTCAGCAGTCCGAGATCACTGAGTTATAGGCAGGAGACCGTAGGAGACAAACGGTGATTTTAGATATGCTGAAAGCAGACCATCAGAGATAGAGACAGTTAATGGAGGCACTAAAGATAGTGAAGAGCCTCAAGACTTAGATGATCAAGCTTCAGAGACAGCAGGGACC